>BPLR01021284.1:0-37103 GCA_021605095.1 Caerostris extrusa | reverse complement strand
TCAGATTTAATTATGTTTTTTTCACTTTTAAGAGAGAAAAAGTAAAGAAGAGAAATTGGCTTGGAAGTTTTCCTAGTTAAGCAAACGATAACGGTAATTAATAATAAAATGGTAATAATGATAAACGATAACGATAATAATAATAATAATTAATAATAACGATAATAAACGATAAACGGTTTAACGAATTTAAACGCTAGATAAAATACCAAACGATAAATTGGTCTATTTATATTCTAAAAAATAATAACAACACAAGAACTAATTAAATAAATTAATTAAAGAGAATAATGAGAATTAAAGAATAAATAAATGCTAAATAATAAAAAAAATAAATTCTAATTATTAACAAGAATAAATAAATATGAAAATATTAATAGTTAAGATAATAAATAAATTGATTCTCTTTTTCCAGTAGGTGCCTGTGACAAAATTTTTATCTATCAAGATTGTAAAAAACAAACAAACAAACAAAAGCAGACAGATTTTAATGTTCTTTGCCCTCTTTTACAAGATATAGTGACATTTTTCTTTGTGCAATATCTTATCCCATCGACATCTGAACAATTTGGGAACCGCAGTGTAGAAAGGGGTGCGATTCTCACTGCCGCAGTAGTGGACTTTAATTGGGCTGACCTGCCGTCATGACACACTTTAAGTCTCGGAATACCAGTTCTTCGGCGGTCACTACTGGTACATGCGGTCTTCTCAGGAGGAAATAGGCAGAGTTTTATTTCCTCGCTGAGAGGTGGCTTTCATGTGAGCTATAGTAAATCGCTTTTCGCCTAAAAAACACATTATAATGCAAGCTCCAGGCAAATTTTGATCGATAATCCCGGTAAATGTGTTGCAGTTCAAGTTCGCACGCATAGCGTATGTTAAAAAAAGAGGAATGTGACAGCACGGAATGAGGACATAGATTTGTTAAGTCAAAGGAATATCTCTTTTGATAACACCAAAGACACAAATTAAAAGTAATCCTAATAGGTGTATGCAGATGTGTTGGATTTGGGTCTTACGCTCCATAAAACTGTAGGAGGCAGTAATCTCAGCGATGCTCGAAAACAAATGCTTGGAAATAGATCTTTCCAGAATCCTTAATTATTTAGGTTTATTGTGGGATTATCTCATTATTGCGGAATCATGTTATTCTTGTATTTGAGAATACACCTTACAAGTCAAGCAAGATTGCATAATCCGAGGAAATTCATTAAATTGATATACTTTTAACCAAACCCTGAACCAAACTTTTTTTCCACTTGAAGGAAAAGAATAAAGTTTAATTTTTGCTTTTATAATAAATAATCTCGCTTGATTCTTTTTAAGTTAAAAGGGGAGACTGAGGTTGGGCGTCAAAAATTCGTTTCACCAAAGTGCGCCAAGAAAAGTGTTGGCCAACTGACCATTTCTCCTGAACGCCACAGGACAAAGGGTGCACTTTTTGTCAGTGTGTAGTAGGAAACACGGTTACAAACGATTACTTTCATGTTTTAATACTCTTGTAAACATATATGCTTTTATGCTGTCCTTTATATATACATATATATACGATATAAATTATATATTAATATATTTTTATTTAATATTTTAGTATTAAACCAATTAGTATAAAATGATATGTCATTTAATATAATAAAATATAAGAATTCGGAATTAATCTAAGAATTTAAATTGATCAACTGAACATGATTTGTAATTACTTTTACAGGTGAAATAGAATATATCACCAAGTGGCAAGGTAAATTAATTCTAGTGAATATGATTGGTTTCTTAGACGATTTAAAAAAATATTCGTCGTGATACTAGTAATCAATTAGTAATAATTTATTAAGCTGGCTCGAGCATATCAGTTAATAGTCAGTTTTTGTTCTGAATGTAGAATACTTTGTCCATTTTTTTCTTTACCATATTTGACTTTTAAATGATAGAAGACCTAACTAATCAAAAGTTATTTAAGTTTTATAATAGTGAAATAATATTTCAAAATTTTGAATACTTTTTATAATGTTTTTACTAATAGCATTAAATAGTGTAGTAAGCGTTCATTTTAACAAGAAAATCTACAGATATTTTGTTAGTCTAATGTCTGTATCATCGTGCCAAACAAGTTGCTGTCAAAAGACCTTGTTTTTCCCATTACAAAAAGGGAAATAAGCACGAAAATCCAAGATTCCATTCACTGCACCGTTAGTGATGTGCTTCAAATTTGGGAAAAAGCTGATTCTATAACTAATGTAAAAGAAAAAAAGTCTTTAAACATCAATAAAGCTTTTTTTTTTTACTTATTAATTTCGTTAAAACGATGCTATGTTATTTTATGCTACACATTTTTAGCCACAACGCGTCTGTAAATTTCATCAAATGTGTAAAATTAATTATTCATTTAATTGTTATTATTATTATTTTTCATTTTACGAGCTTTTAGCTTTTTTACTTATTGCTTTTAACTTTTTTTTACTTATTAACTTTGTTAAAAAATACTATGTTATTTTTATGCTGCACATTTTTAGCCACAACACACCTATAAATTTCATCAAAATGTGTAAAATTATTCATTCATTTAATTATTATTATTAATATTTTTGCATTTTAAGCATTTTTTTTCGTCAGTTTATCAAGAAAAAAATAACCGAAATATTTATTTAAAAAAAAAAACATTCCGGAAATAATAATATATAAAAAAAGAATCTCTTTGATGCACATCACGTACAAATCACTGTCATATAAGTCATAGAACTTTAGTTCTACATATTTTTTCCCACTATATTTCATAAGCAATTCAAAATGAAATGCAGTGCACGTAAATTGATACTGACATATTGCAGCTATTAACAACACGCGATTCATGTATATTTCTTCAACCCATATAATTAAAGTCATGCTTATTTTAGATAAGTAATATTTTTTTTTTTTGTAAATAAAAATATATAATAATAATAATAGTAAATAATAATTTTCCTGGTCTCCTAGAAAAACCCTTGATGCTCTAAATAAAAAATACATATCTCTTACTTTTTTGTCGATTACCCTTTATTGTGTATTTCATAGCTTCCTATCACAACAGTATTATCAACCAGATGTTGTTACAAATTAAATTTCAAAAATGTGCCTTAATCAACAAGAGACATGATTGTTTAAAGAACCACAGTTATTAGGTAGTATATAATATTATTTTGATCCACTTTAAACAGCAGGTCCTGGTTTAATATGACTGTAGAGTGTTGGGCGTTCGGTTGACAATCCTAGCCCGTAAAAAGAAAATATCTCCTGTTTCGGAATCTGCCAGTAGGCAGACGGCCGTGTTCATCATGGACTGCAGTGTCAAGGAGTTAGTTAGTTTATATTATTATTTTGTTAAAATGGGATTTAAAATGGAACTGTTTTATTTAGGATTTCGGAACGAAATTACAAATTTATAAGTTGAGTGAAATTATTTATATTTAATTTTGATTTCAACGTTTAATGCTTAGTTATTTGACTCGAGAAAAAATTTATTATTCTGCCAATGTGGAAACATTTACTATTATACACATTTGCCTATGGATCCATGATCTGGGTAATTTTATTAAAAAACAACACCACCAATTTCAACGTTAATACTGGGTTTTACCACAATTTATAATTAATACTCTCAAATGCGGCATCAGGGGTGTGTGTTATCGTTTCTCTACCTCTTCTAAATCATCGGAGGGTCCAACTCGTGACGTTGCCAGATATCGTTCAGAACTCAGGATAGAATCCGTTGGCGGACAGCGTCAATAACAAATACAGATTTCAGAAACGAGGAGATTGTTATGTGTGTAGAGCGTGTCACATAGATAGTCAGATAGAGGGAGTTTTTGGGTTTCCTTCCGTATGAAATGAAATGTGCAATGACTCTTAAAAATCTTTCCAGAGGGCAATGTTCTTCCCCCTCACACAGACGGGGAGAGGGGAAGGGCTGTTATTGGCTTACTAACTCCCCGGCGCTACAGTTCATGTTGGACCATGCCCTCCTTAACAATACGACTCCAAAGTCATCTGTCTCGAGCTTTGGTTTTCCAATTTGTGATCTTTACATTCTTCAGATCCTTTTCGATTTCACTATCCATCTCTTTTTGGACTTCCCTTTTTCTTTGACCCTGGCACTTCCCCTTGAAAATCGTCTTTGTGTCTCTGCTATCGTTCATTCTCTCTGTGTCCTAGCCATTGAATTCTCTGTAACTTTATATAATTTAGGATATCCTTCCCTTAAAACAATTTTTGCAATTTCATGATTCTAACGCCTCCTCCAAGCATTACCCTCTCTGATAGGTCCAGCGCCCTCATGGCCAATTGGCTAGCGCTCTGGC
This sequence comes from Caerostris extrusa, assembly GCA_021605095.1. NCBI lineage: Eukaryota > Metazoa > Arthropoda > Arachnida > Araneae > Araneidae > Caerostris > Caerostris extrusa. The sequence continues at coordinate 32,772 of BPLR01021284.1, read as the reverse complement.
CTACCACAAACTCAGATTCAAATCATGGTAGTGGCATGATGCTTGCTAGTGATTCGGAATCCACTTTAAATTGCAGGTCCCTGTCTGTTTAGCCCTCGTGTTCACAAGTTGACCGTAGAGCGAAAAACCAAACCAAAACAAACTGATAGCCCAAATATAGCTGTTAAGATCTTCCTCTCCCGAGCTATCAACATCTCCCTGTTTTTGAGTTAAAGTCCAGGTCTCTGAACCATAAATAACTGTTGGTCTATTTATAGTTTTATACATCCAGAGCTTCGTTTTCCGTGTTATTACATTGGACTTATTAATTTTTTAAGTGCAAAGGAACTGATTTCGTGTATTTATTGTTAGTCACATATACAAAGGGAATAAAAAGCCGCCGATAAAAAAAAAATCTTCACAGGAACTTAATTCCCTATATCTTTTGGTGGCCAAGCGGCTAGCGCTCTGGCCTTTATATCACAGGTTTCAGGTTCGAATCCTGGAGGTGATATGGATGTTTGTGTGTGGTTCAGAATCCACTTTAAACTGTAGGTCCCGGTCTGTTTAGCCCTCGTGTGCGTAAGATGACCGTAGAGCGACAAACCAAACCAAATCCCTTTAGCTTTATACTACTCACCAGATTAAACACGAGAAATTTCTATTTTGCTCACTTTCTGGGAGTCAAGGTCATCTTTAGCTCAAAAGAGAAGTAGCTCCATGCCTTTAATTCAAAAATAAAATTCTGCAAACGTGCAACATTTGATGTTTGGCAATTTGAGCAAATTATGAAATGATCAACTCACAATATATTCTCGAGTATTATAATCTAAACATTATTAAATTAAAATGTTTCTCAAATAATGGATGACAGAAAATTATCCAAAAGACTGATATTTAATACTGATTATGCGCCGCTTTAATCGCCAGGCCACAATTATCAGTAGCCTTTCAAACGTCGTGTTGAGTTATTCAAATTTTGTTGACGATTCTTTGACGGACGGATCGTTTGTCAGAAGTTAACCGCTTCATTTGAATTCGATTTGAATAAGAACAATAAACAGCAGACGATAGTTTCGCTCTGATTCACAAAAAGCCAGATTGCGAATGATAATATTGGTATTAGATTTCACTTTATTAAATATACGTTCTGATAATTTCGGTTAAAGCAATTACTTGCCAAAATCTATTCTTTAGAAGGCATAAGGAATCTGAGAAAGTTTATATAATTCTTTTTTCAACAATCACCATTGGCTGCATTGTCCACCATCGATTCTAACTATGTTAAGCAGGATTTGATTAACTCGGGAAATAAGCGCGTATATGATTGACAGAATTGCATCCAATGATTTATTCTTTTAAAAAAGACAAACTATTTAAAGTGCTTAAGATTTGGGGCTCTTTTTTGGCAATGGTATTCTAGTTCTACTTTCCACGTTCTATTTTCAAATAAAATTATCAATTTATTCAATTTATTTATTTGAATATAAAATAGTTATTGATATCAAAAGGCAAAAAAAAAAAAATAATAAAATAACTAAATAAATAAAAATAAAAAAAAAAATAGTGAGTAGCATACATTATTATATAACAGAGCCATTTGATTTGAGAATGGATTACATTTGAATTTGTTATTTATTAATTTTGGAAAATGAGTTAAAGAGGATTTTTTTTTAGTTTTTGTTAAATTTTTTTTTTTAGTTTTACTCTCTCTCTCTTATATACATAAATTTATATTTATTGAGATTGATTTAATGACATTTTGGAAATCGCCAAATACTATTGATACGTCAACAAAATTAAAGTAGAAGTATTGAATTATTTACAGTTTAGAAATAATTTACAAATTAGAAATTAAATAAAAAAAAGTGAAAAATGAAATACTTGTAAATGAAAATATTAAAGTTGGGGAAATGATGTCTTATTATTGATGCATTCTTTTATATCTAGACAACAACAAAAAAGTCAGTTCAATTTTAAAGGTAAACAATAAAAAAAATACCATTATCAAAAATAATATGTTTTTTACATATACGTTTACCAAGGACAAAAAAAAAAAAAAAAAAAACATATTAAAAATCAGGTAAATAAAACATCTTTAATTCTAAAAGTGGAAAAAGTTCTTATAAAAATAACTAACACAAAAGATGATTTTTAAAGCAAATAAAAATATTTTCTAGATAAAATCAATTCTACATACTTAAATTAAAAAAAAAAAAAAAAAAAAAAAAAAAAAAATAACTAGCTTATGTAAACAATAAAATTTATTTACAGGATAAATGTAATTAATCATTTAATTTTTAGAATTAATCCAAGGAATATTTTTATGTCATTAATTTAATAATTAAAATAAACTTTAATAACATAATTATCCAAAGACAAATCAGCTCTGTGTCAAAAAACAGAGAATGTTTCAGGTCACGTTATTTTTACTATTTTATCATTTCAGGCATTTAAATAAATTATTCTATTTTTATACTTATTTTTTCATGAGATTAGTTAATTATTCGACCGAAGTTATAAGATTAATTCGTTGATTTTCCCATCGAAAATACACGCATGATAAACATAGCGATGATCAAATTCATTAGTAAATAAATATTTGATGAAAATATACATTAGATTTATTATCATTTTACAAGTTCACATTTAAATCTTCTAAAAATCTAAAATATTCTAAATTTACCTGTTTTAGAATATGATTTTATTTTTTAGATAAGCTATTTAAATAATTCAGGATTATTTTAAGACCGTTTTTCTAATAAAATACATATTAATTCAGTAGCAAAAGTAATCTTTCTAAACAGGAGGAATTTAAAGAGATTAATTTATTTTCGTTGCCAAAAATTAGATGAAACTGAATCTTTGCAAATAGTTGTTGAGACTTGATAAATAAATTAACTGTTACAAATTTTTAGAAAAAAAAAATGTACACAATATACATCGTATATATTTAAAAACTATTAGGTCTTAGAAATAATTAATCATAAATTTGATTTTTTTTAGTCTACTAATAGAAAATTTATTTTGAAACAATTTGTAGTAAATGATCATTTAACAATTAAAATTTAGTAAATTTTATTTATTTTATTTTTATTCCTGGGATTTTGATTTTCGTTTTGGTTATAAAAGGATTTCAATTTATTATTTCCTGAAATAAATGAATAGAAAATAATAATTATACATTAAAAATGTTATACATTCAATGTTCTTCAGATATTCTCAAAAAAAAAAAAAAAAAAAAATTACTTTTTACAACAAAACCTCAACTAATTTTTATAAAATACCATCTTAAAAATTTTTACTTTTTTATCTTTTCTTTTTCACCAATACATAAATATTCTTGTAAGATGTAATTATTTATCAGTAAAATACAAATTATTTTCAAAAAGAATTTGCCCATTTGTATCAAAATGTTATACTTTTGTATTATTTATTTTACTTATTCAAATAGAAAATTTTAAATGAGCTCTCTTTATCGTTACAACTGTTTACAAATTCATAAAAATTAATTCTTTCTTTTTATTCCTAACATATATATATATAAACAAAAATAATAAGGTATTTTAATAATTCTTAAACTCTTACAGGAATTTACTTTTGTAATGTAATCACCATGCGGTTAAATATATATTAAAAAAAAAAATCCTAACAAAGCTAGATGCAAACGACCTTACACTGACAATTATTGAAAAATGATTTTGGTTTATCATACGCATACCGTGAAAACAGCAATTTTTATTCAACACCTTTGTCCCGACTCACAAGAAATTTAACACAAGGTCACTTTATTCATTAATGAGTGACGAACAATAACTCTCCAGCCAGTAACATAGCGGTACCAAAACCTTTCTTTAGAAGTAATTCTGGGAGTATAGAATCAAACGCATTACGCGTTTATTATTTCCCCCACCCCCTCCAGTTCTATACGCAACGTTCTCTAATTCTACATTTTCTTTGCGACTAACTCACTTTACCCCCGTGAAGTAGCAACCTCATCTACTGACGCTTCTTTATTAAAGCTGTTGATTACTCCATACAGTAGTTTATCGCAGTATTTGGCGAGAAAAATTTCAAGGTTAATAATATTGAGTTCATCGCCACGCTGCAGCTCTTGGCAAAGTTCTTTATTTCTTTTTTCCAGAAGTAGGTTGCCAAGAAGCAATTTTTGCCCGTAGGCGCAAACGTAATGCTGTCAAGCATGACGGAAAGCGAAGAAGCCACCGACCTTTTACCCGTTTTTATATAAAGAACTCGCTCCCACACGTTAACTCTCGAAATTTTGTGATATTGTAGCTTCATTTTTTGTGTGAAATGTGTTGTTAGTAAAGTCATCATGTGTGATATTATGAAAGGTGAGAATTATATCTTTATAATACTTTATCAATGACATATATGGATATGACGAAAAGTTTTTGTTTATGCTTTTTTTTTCGGTATGACTCGTCGACTTGGTTTTTATTTTAAAAAAAATATTTAAACACCTGGTGTAGAAATAAAACGTATTTTAAATTTTTAGCGGAAACAATGAAAAACGGTTTCTGGATTTTACTGTTTAATTCGATTATTATTATTGCAATGATGTGTTGTCAAGTTACAATGACTATTTGGATACGAACTGTTGATTATTTTTTGCGTATAAAACTTGGCGCATTTTTTATAAAAATCACAATTATCTGAAAAAAGTGTGAATGAATCTGGCGAAAGATCTCAAAAAATGTGTTTCTGTTTCTTTTATATCTTTTACATATAATTGGTTATTTTAACAATTTATTTTTAAATAGTTTTATATTTTATCAATTCGCATGGTACTAGGCTAATTAATGAAAGACAATATTACATTTCTATTCAAAGGAAGTTTATAAAAATATATTTAGAAATATTTCGAATTTTTCTTGCTTATTTTTATGTTCGACTTTTTTTAAAGAGATCGACAGGTATATGTTTCCCTATTCTTTTCCATAAAAAATATATACATTATACAAATATAGATTGTATCACATGAAATAATAGTGATATAATATGAAACTTTCTGATGAATGATGAAAATGATTTTTTATTGAATATTAAGAGAAAACTACTTTATTGTTATAAGTTTTTATAAAAGTTTAGTAAAATTATTTATTTAAAAATTTCCTCCAAAATTATATTTTGATAAATTAAAAAATATTGATTGTTATAAAGTTTGGGGATATTCTATTTTTAAATATCTTGACAAATCAAATAGAAATTAAGTTTTGTTATAGAGGTAAAATTAGATTTTTTTTTTATTCATATTTATAATTTTAATGAAAAATTTTCTGTGTAATTTTGTTTTTAACATAACTATTAGTCAATTGTAGTATGATTCTTTAAAGTATGAATAATTAAAAATAAATGATGGGCATGTAACAATTGTTATTAATTCTTATAAAATTTTTAATATCAAATAAATTAAGAATCAATTTTAAAAATATATGTAAATATTTAATTCTAGTAATGTAATTCCAGGAAGGAAAAAAGGGAAAAAAAACTTTTTACAATATATTACAATGAAATATATTAATAATTTACTAATTTAAAAAAATCTAATTCATAAAAAAAATATTTTATATATTATAGTTATAAGAATAATTAAATAAATAATAATAATTAAATAAAGTATGATTAAATGAAGTATTTATATAATGGTGTTAGACTTCAGTTCTTTCATTCAAAAAAATGTTTAAACTATATGTTAGATAAAATGTATATATAAAAACTCGTCTAATTAAAATGTCTCATGATAGTATAATGTGCACTTAATTTGAATATATTAATAAAGTACTATGTATAGTCTAGGTACTTTATATTAGAACATACAAATGGCTAAGTTTAAAAAAAAAAAAAACCTTTGCAGTTTATTTCCTTAAATAAAGTTTTTTATCTTTGCTAACATAAGATATATATTTAACCATATTTTGATTATAAAAATATAGCAAATTGTTTATTTCTATTATGATTTTATTTCTGCAAATTGTTTATTTTTGTTTATATGAAAATATATACATCTTAATATAAACTTGTAAAGTAAAGAAAAAAAAAATGATCCCCCAAAATTATTTTTTTTAATAAAATGATTTTTTAATTAAAATGATTTTTTAAAATTATAATTCATTTGTATTTTTTGTAACATTGTAATATCATTTCCATTCTTAGTTATAAAACAGGAAAACATGTCAAAACTGATAAAATATTTAGTTCAGATTAGTTTAATAAAATATAAAGGAAACAAGTATAATTTATATGTTCAATGATAAAGCCTTATCTCTTGTAACTTTAAAGTGAATAAGTCTGTTGTACGATAACACTTTTTTAAAGTTTTCTAAAAACATTAATCTTTTATGAATAGTTTAAATTATTTTATATGTAATGTGGTGTATTATTTTGATAAGCTTATTATTATTTTTTTCTTTTAGTATTCCCAGTCACCTGGAGTTTTCAGATAGAATATTGAAATTTACTAAATATCCCTTTTTTTTGTATTAAAAATATGAAGAATGAATATATTGTTTCCAATACTATACTACCATGAGAGAAGAAGATTTTGAAGTAGCAATTAAGGTAATATTAAATGCATTTTTTCCTTTAAATTCTTGTAATTCTTTTAGTATGTCTAAACATTCAATGTAAACATTAAGCAATAATATTATTATTGAATTAATTTTAAACACATGAAAGAATGGATATACTTAGTTATAATTAGTGCATTTTCTGTTTAATAAAAGCATAAAATATCATCCAGAAGCTAAATATTTATTATGATATAGAACATATATTTATTATGATCAGAACTTACATGTATCAGAAGATAATATTTTTACTTTCTGAGTTACTTATATTAAGGGTATCACTATTTTTAAAATGTATCTGAAGTATGATTTTGTAGAGCTAGAAACAGGCACACATATACAAAGATTGAACAAATAGGAACAAGCAGTAAATTCAAAGCAAGAAACATTGAGGAACAGTATATCACCAATACGAATTCTATTTTAAAGGGTATCAAATGTTTGCATTAAAAAAATATATATATGGTAAAATATATATACATAATTATTTTAATAAATGTATTGTTCCATTCATACATATTTTTTGCAAGTTAATTGTGTGAAATAAATTAATCTTAAGGATTTGGAATTTAAAACATATTTGGTGATTTATCTCTTGCAAAAGCAATATTATATGCACTTGGTTAATGGAAACATTCTGATAATTGTTTATAGGATGAGGAAAATAATATTTTGCTGTTTTGTTATATCTCAAGATTGTTTTTTTTAGGGATGTGCATTCAATTTACATTGAAAACATATGATTAAAAATTATTTTGAAGTAATTGCTTAAAATAAATGATTTTTGTACATTTTTACTGATTCATTTATTATTTTGTTGTACTTTTGTTATCAATATTAAATCTTTATATTCCTCTCTTATGTTGTTTAATCTCAAACTAATTTTTCAAGTTAAATTTCTTATATTTTATTGATTTATTAAATAGCTACTTCTGTTTGCTTTTCAGTTAAAAATATCTAATAAATATGCATACATATATGTATAATCCCTTTTTCTTTCTTTCTATAATCGTTTTCTTTTTTCCCTTTTTCTTTTTGAATTTGGTTTAGATCATGAAAGTATGTGTACCACTTAAAATTCTAACTTATTGTTTAGTTATATACTGTGAAATTAATTTTTCTTTACACAATGAATAATTATAAATTTTGAGTAAAAAATATTTTAATTTTTAGAACTAAAATTCATCAAATATAAAATAAGTTAGATAAGACAGTAAATTTTAAATGATAAAAATTAAAATACAAACTCAACATTGGTATACATGCTATAGGGCTTTAAGACAAAGTTAAAAAGAAACCTTACATGAAATTGATAAACTTATATTATTTTAATTAATAAAAATGAATAAAGTGTATTTTTAAATTTTTTAAAAATATAAAAATGAATGCTTATACTCATTTGTGAAAACACTTAAAATAGCCGTAATATTTTTTTTTTGGTGGTTGTGGTGGGAAATGGTGCAGTTGGAAAGTCTAGCATGATCAACGTTATTGTAAGGGAATTTTTACTCATGCATATAAGAAAACAATTGGTGTAGATTTCTTAGAAAGACAAATTGAGTAAGTTTTTTTCTATGAAAACTTTGGTATTAATTTTTGCATTGAGGTCTAATTTCATAACAAATTTAGAAAATATTAGTTTTTTGAATAATGAAATTTTGAAAAATACTTATGTCATTATATTTCTAGACAGACTAAAAAATTCAACATTTGACCCTAAGTCAAAAATTGAAAATTAGTCTTATTAAATTTTTTTTAATTGTATATTTTTTTTTAACTGTACAAAATTAAAAAAAAAAAAAACTTCCTCACAATTTAAAATAATTTTTTCAAATTCATTTAATTGTGAAAATGTTTATTCATATGAAATATTATATTCTACATAGAATCAAGTTTTTTATTGGCTTTCTTAAAGTGAATAAATTTTTTTTTTAACATTTTCAGAAATGTTCAAAACAATAAAAAAAATACACTTTACATTTTTATTGGCTTTCTTAAAGTCAATAAAAAAAAAAAAAGGAAGAAATGTATTTTTTATATTTTTTTATTGTTTTGAACATTTCTGAAAAATGAATTTTTGTAATTAAAAAGAAAATGCTCTGAAAATTTGGGTATCAAAAACAGATTGCCCTTAAAGCAGAAGAAATTAAAAATTCGGTAACATTATTTAATCAGATATATTTGTCCTATTTGCAATTTTATTTATTACCAGAATTTTCTTAAAATCATATAAAATTAGAAAATGTATAAAAGTTATGAAAATGGTTCATTGCTGTCAAATTTTGACTAATTATCAAATTAACAAAAACCACCAAGCAATATTTTAAGGAAATTCAAAATTGATTTTCTTTTACCAATATAGAATTTAGATATATTTTTAGTTATCTACTATTTAAAATTATTCATGAATTATATTTAAAGTCTAGTGCAAATTATGTGTTTTTAAATATGTTACATTTAAAATTCTTTTCCTTGTGTATATTTATGGATAATTTTTAATAGTTGTTTGTATTATCTTATTTTATTTAAGTATATTTATTGCATGTTAATATATACATTTAGTTATAAAACATTTCAATTATAAAAATTAAATTTAATTTAAAATTTACAATAATGATTTTTTAATTATAAATGTTTTCAAAACTATATTTTTTATTTTCTAATACAATAAGGATTTTGATCCTTCTATCTGCAAAAATATTAACTTTTTTTGTAATATAATTTTTAAATTGTATTTTTAAAAAGCTTATATTATATTTAGTTAAAACTTTAAAATTGTTTTTGTTATGACTATTAAATAGCTTAAAATTATTAAAAAATTAAAAAACAACATATATTTGAGAAATTTTTTTAAGCTGATGTTAAAAAAAAAATTCTTGTTGATGTTCAAAAGTTATTATGTATTTATTCATTATTATTATTATTTTTTAAAAGCTATAATGGTGAAGATGTAAGGTTGATGATTTGGGATACAGCAGGCCAAGAAGAATTTGATGCCATTACAAAAGCTTACTACAGAGGTTGTTAAAATTTACTAATCTACAATTAAATGATACCTTTTTTAAAAATGATAGGTTATTATTATGAATTTTGTTTATTACCAACTATTTTTTACTTTATAAATAATGTGTTCTCTAAAATTATAAACTTATCTTACATCTGTTAAATTAACTTCACAATAATATTTTAGCCTAATATTTTTGCTATGTCAGTTATGAATTATTTCTTGAATGCTTAGATTGTAATTCTGTAAATGATAATGTTTATGAGATTATAAGCTTATTTATACACATATCAGAATTTTTAAGTCTCATCAGATATTTCTATGCATGAAAAATTTGTAATTTTTATGAGTCGTATTTCATTAAGGCACTAAATGATTATTGTCAAATTTTCTGTTTCTAACTCAAATTCACTGACTTTTTTTTTGTATGGACTTTTCAGCAAAGTTAGATGTTGTTTATAATAAACTAAGTTTTATTAGAACTTTTAACCAGTAAATAATAAATGTAAACTAAACAGACAGTAAAGAATTGCACAAAGGATTTGCAAATAAAACTTCAGAAAAAATGTGGCACAAATTTACACAAAAAGAGGAAATTTAATTAACTTTGATTAAAAGAGTCAAATCTTATTATATTAAAAAATCTATATTATAAAGTTATATGTGAACTATCTAAATGATATAAAAAAGTTTTTGAAGACTCTTCGTTTTTGAAGAGTCATTTAATTTAATTTTAGAGGATTTTTGTGGTTTTTTAATAGCTATCACATTTTAAGCTCTAGACTAGAAACTTGCCAAATACCTTGGCAAGATAGTAAAATAAAATTATTACCAACTAATTTAACAAGTATGTTAGTATTGTATTTTATAAGAATATTTTCACATTAAAAACCAAATAAATTAAATAGAAAATAACTATAAAGCTATTGATTAATTGAAACTAAGCAGTTATTGAAATATTGAGAACTTATGTAACATTATTATATTAAAAGAATGATTTAAAAAAATTTATTTTTTTAGGTGCCCAAGCTTGTATTTTAGTATTTTCAACTGTAGATAGAGATTCATTCAAGGCTATAGAATCATGGAAAAGAAAAGTATAGTTTCGTTAATAAATATTTTTGAAAAATATTCAATATGCAAATGCTTTTTATTTAATTGTATTCATAAATATTCTGCATTTCATTGAAAAAAATGAAAATTTTAATATTTTAACTATTAAAGTTTAAAGATATGATTAAAATGAATTGCATTTGTTGTGTTATTTGAAAAGTTTTTAAAAGATTTCTGTAAATTAAAGCAGTATAATTTTATGTACAAAAATAAATGTAACTTGTCTAAAACACTGGTTTGTATTTCAATGTTCTTTTCTTTAAAGGTTGAAAATGAATGTGGAGAAATTCCAACTGTTATAGTTCAAAATAAAATTGACCTTATTGAACAAGCCACTGTAGCCAAGTAAGTTTTAATTTGGTTAATGAAAACCTTTCTTTATTCTCTTCTTGCTATATTTTTAGAGCCTCTTTAAGTCGAAAACCTCCAAAACTCAAAAAATTTTCTGTTCTCTTCCCTTCAAGCCCAAAACCTCCATTACTCGAAATTTCAACCATTTATATGTCGAAATAATTAGTCAATCTCCACAAGTCATTTTGGTATATATTTTCCTCCGTAACTTGAAAAAAAAAAAAAAAATTTGACCTCAGTATCTCGAACATTATCAATGTTTGATATTGCAACCTTTACAACTCGATCATTTGAAACTAATTGCCTCTATAGCTCGAAGAAAAATAAGTTACCGACTTTAAAGATTTGCCGACAATGCACGTTATTGTTTCTTAGAAAACAATGTATGAGTATACAGTAAATAGAATAGCCAATTCTATGAAATATTCTTATTATAATTCTTATTTTTGCTATTGATTTCATTTGAACTCTAGCAAAGCAAATATTTTGTTTTCGATTGCAAAAATATCAGTAGTTGTTCGGTTTTACTGCAATACACATATATTTTAACAACATTATATGAATAATGTTAAAAAATGAGTGCCATGAAACGTAAACTGAAAACTTTGACTCTCGCTGAAAAGTTTGAAGTGCTTGAAGCTGTGAAGAGTTGTCAAAAGAAGAAAGACGTTGCTGAACAATTTGGCCTACCAATGAGTACTCTGTTAACAATAAAAAAAATGAATCTGTCATCATGAAAAAATTGAAAATGGTCTAAGTTTGTCCTGCAAAAGACAACGATTTGCAGAATTTCTCGGCTTGGAAGAGTGCTTATTTAAATGGTTTAAGCATTGTTAGTGGACCACTGTTACAAGAAAAAAGCCGAAATGTACTCTAAATCACTGAGACTGGCTAATTTCAGGGCTAGTAATGGATGGCTAGAAAAGTTCAAAAGGAGACATGAACTTATTTTCAAGAAAGCTTGTGGAGAAAGTGCAAGTGTCAACATTGAAATGGAAAAGCGAATTGCAAGGCTTGTTACATGGTTATGAACCTGACAATATCTTCAATATTGACGAATGGGACTGTTTTTTAAATGTCTTCCTGATAAGACTCTAACTTTTTAAAAATGATCGATGCCATGGAGGAAAGCATAGCAAGGAACGTTTGACTATTTTGTTCAGTAACAAACAAATAGAATAGAAAACTCTCACCATTAGTCATCGGAAAAGCTAAGAAACCTCGTTGTTTTGGGGCAAAATGTAAATCGATACCTTTGAAATATGAAGCAAATATAAAAGCATGGATGACTTCTGAATTTTCAGAAACTGTCTCATAAATATTGACAAGAGAATGTTTAAAGAAAAATTCTATTATTCATTGATAATTGTACGGCACATAATGATATATTCCACAAAAGGAAAGCAGTTAAAATCAATATCTGCCTGCCAAAACCACATCAAAATTACAGCCTATGGATCAAGGCATCATTAAAAACTTCAAGTCATTATATTGGAAAGAAGTAGTCAAAAAACATGTTGGATAATATGGAAGAAGAAAAGAATTTTATTTTAGGTGTATTGCAAGCCATGATAATGGCTGACAAAGCTTGGCAAAATGTAACTGCGACTACTAAAAAATTGTTATGTACACTGATTTTCCATTGTCATCAGAAGAAGCTGAAATAGAAGTTATTTCTATCCAGCTTCCTGCAGAATGGAATACAGTGGTATCTGAAAAAGGAATATGTTTTGAGGACTTCGTTACGTGCGATGACGGAGTTATTAGTGCTGGCATATTATCTAATGACGAAATTATCGATTCAGTTGCTCAGAAAACTGAAACTAATGATTGAGATGACATAGAAGACTCCAATAATATAAAATGCACTCCATGGGTTTCCATCAAAGGGGCAAGAACATCATTAAATGTTTTACATTAAATTAAATTAAATGTTAAAATTATCATTTATCATTAAATGTTAAAATAATTTCATAGAGCAAACTAGCAGCTCGGAAGAAAAAGAATTTTCTGCTCTTTATAGCTTAGATAATGCTATAGATAGAGAATGATCAAATTGTCTAAAGCAAAAAAAAAAAAGGGCTGACTTTTTTAATACATAATTATTTTTAATTTTAAGGTTGTTTTAGAAATATTTTGATTTTTTTATTGTAGTACATAATATAACTTTTAAGTTGCAAATAAACATGTTTCTAACCTCTGTAACTTGAATTTTTATTTATTTTACCGCTCTAACTCAAAAAAGGTTGAAAGAATCTAAACCTCTACAAGTCGAATATTTCCTTACAAAATCCACGTAAGTCGAAATCTCTATAACTCGAATTATTTGGCGTCTGCCTTGAAGTTCGACTTGCAGAAGTTCTACTGTATATTTAAACATAATATGCAGTTGTATTATCTTAAAATTTTTTTCATTTAATTTGAGTTTTTTTTAAACAAAAATATATTTATTTCTTGATTGTGTAAATGAGGTTTTTAGTCAATATTATATTCTGTTTTTATTTTGCAGAGATGAAGCTGAACTTTTGGCAAGGAGATTAAAATTGGACTTTTTTCGCATATCAGTGAAAGAAGATTATAATGTCTCTGAAGGTATTATTTCTATATATTAAGTTAATTATTAAGTAATCATAAATTTTATTCATAAATGTCATTTATTGAATTTGTAGTTAGTTTTTTATGTGTTTGAAATATCAACAATTTATTGTTAATTGATAATTGATATTTCAATTAGCATTTATTGAACACGTATGAAAAATGGAAAAGTAAAATGAGCATTTATTTATCATATTCTGCTTTTTAATTTCTACAAGGGTTGAGATAAATTCAGTGTCATGATTATATTTTTATGATAATTAAATTCATTATCAGGATTATGTTCAAGGCATAACAAAATGCTATGTTTTGTGTATGGTTACAAAGTCTTTATACAATAGTGTCTAAATTAAGTTGTTAGATTTCTTCAAGGATAAATTTTTTTCTGTTGATAGTTCATTCAAGGATAAACAACATCCTGTTTTGTGTTAAGATCTGTGGTATCAGCAAATTGCATCAGTAATTGATGTGGATCATTATGCAAAACATGGGATTGTTCAAACGCTCATGTCCTCCACAAAGTGTTTATAACAATTGGCTATGTGATGAGAGATGATTGTTGCTTACCTTGTAGACTGAAAGTAATTTACTTTACAATAAATATTTTTTTTTTTTCCCAATGGCATATTATGAACAGTTACAGCAAAAAAAAAAAAAAAAAAAAAAAAAAATACAACAAAACATGCTGAAACAGAGTTCATTAATCTAACAATAATGCCAAGTTGCAGATCTTTTAGCCACTAAAAGTGTTACCAGTGCACCACGAGGAGGTAGATCTTCAGGCACCCAATAAAAACTTTACAATAAATATTGACAACTGTTTTTCATAACTAGCTAAAAAAGATACAATGATGATAAAATAATAATGTTGCAAGTTAGATGGAGTCAACATAAAAATATTCAAGACTGGTGTTTATAGTTATGTTAACAGTTAATATTTCAAAAGAATTGTCTATTTTTAAATATGATTACATAAGCAAACTACACTATGCACATTCAGCTAACCAACTGGCAAATAGCTTTGTAAAATTGAAAAGTGTGCACCATTATGATAATACTAAGTGACACATATATTTGATCATTTAACATAACCCAATAAATGGTTTTATTTATCCAAACTCCCTCCTTTTCACTTCTTCAATGATAAAGTTTACTAATAATGATAATGTTAAATTGCATTTAGTTTAGCTTTAATAATCAGGCATTTTATGAGTATGAAAATAAGATGCTGTTTGTAAGATGGCAAAAGATTTGATAAAAATGGACAATGCATAACTGAATAGTTTCTTTTCATAAAGATATTCTTATAAAAATTCCAAATTACTTAACTTCCATATCAATGAAACTGAATGTTTGCTTGATTTTTATACAAAATTGCCATTTTTATTCTAATTTTTATATGTGAAGTGTATACATAAACTCTAATAAAATGAAAATGATTTGTTAGTCAAATTATTTATGAATTGAAATATTAATTAAAGTGTTTTTTTTTTTCAATTTATTTCTTCTGTAAATATTATTTTTTATTAAATTGAATTGAAATAGAAATTATGTGATTAATGTGCTTTGCTGTAACGAAATATTTTTAATATTGTATAAAAAAGTTTTTATTGCAATTTTCATATATTTACTGTATTAAAATCTACATCTATTATACATAATGTCTTTAAATTTAATTTTTTTAAATGGGTATCCCAATCATAGTAATAGTTTTTTTTTTTTTAAATTAGTTTATTTTGTACAAGATACTATTCAATCAGTACTAAAGATAGAATTTAATGGCATGAATAACAGGGTCATTATATTTTCAAATATTATTTTTCCATTTGATTATATCTTGCATACAGATCAATGTTTGAAATTCCAAAGGATAAATTTCATCAATTCAGAGTTGACATTTGTTTTAAAGGGGGTGCCCATGTATTAAAAAGCATGATTCCATATGGCTTGTAATTCTAAGTAAAAACTCTGTATAGAGTATCTATACCTTTACTACATTTTAATTACTGCAAAAATCATCTCAATTTATATGTAAAATCCCAACCTTACGAAGGAAAATCATAAGAAGCTTCAAGAAAAACCAACTTATACTTAAAGAAAAAAATTACTAGTTAATTAATTTCTATGTTGATTAATTTACCATTAGTAAATGTTTTAATAATTAATATGATTCTTTGAAGATTCTAAAATTATTCAATTTCTAAATTTTAGTGTTTCGTCATTTGGTTAAAAAATATTTGGATTTAACAAATGAACCTGTGGAAGAATTTACACCAAATATACATTCTCTTGGAAATCGTAAGTTATTTGTTTGATATAAATAGAATGCTGATTTGTTATTAAATCTAAATTAAGTTTATTTTTATTTTATTTTTTTACAGGATAAGTTAATGTTTTTCAATACTTTAATTTTTTTTAGATAATTTTTTAACTTGCTTTTAATAATTTATTAGTCAAATTAGCTTTATTATTGATAATGAATAAAAAGTTAAATTTTAAGAAATGAATTTGCTGTGTTGTATTTATTGTATTGTTTATTTTCTGAAATATATTAATTTAAACTTACAAATGAAAAATGAAAAAAAAATTAAAAATTTATTTTCAAAAATATGTTTATTTGTATTTAAAAAAGTGTTAAAGAGTTGTATACAATATACGTCATATAACTGATGGCTTCTTACACCTTTTGCAGAATTTTTCTGCATTTTAACCTTATTTACCAATTTACCACACTAAAAGAATAATTTTAAAGATAGAAGAGTTTAGCTATGTTCTATTAGCAATAGTCAAATTCAGAAAATAGCTAAATTTTAATTTTAATTAAGAATATTAAATTTTGCTATGTAAAATAAAAAAAAAATTAAGATATGTTAATTAGACTAAGTGTTTCAAAATATATGAAATTTGTAGAGCAAGGCCAAATTAAGTTGTATGTTTTTCATAGCAACGTAAAAAGTAAAGAGTTCTAATGTAAGTTTTGACAAAAACTTCCGTAAAAGAAAAGTGTAAATATATAATTAATTCTTTAACCAAGAATTTTAGATGCATTTATATGACAAAAAAAAAAAAAAAAAAAAAAAAAAAAATTCCTTTGATTTATAAATTATTTAATGAAAAAACTTGTTTTGCCTTATAGTTAGTTTTTAAGCTGTTAGGATATTCTAAGTATTAATATTCATTTCAGGCAATTCAATTTGTATTTTACTCTTTTATTAATTAGTTTTGTAGTTTAACCACTGATTGTATGGAAAATTGGCAAGTGATCCAGTTGGAGGGATTTTAATTACAATAGAAATAATTTTTAATAATAAAAATTTTAAATGACATTATATCAAAATAAAGTTAGATGAAAAATTTCCATGATAACATTAAACATTTTTCTTTCAAAACTGATTGCAATGTGAGCTAATTTAATTACATTTATTAATTTGATCCCTATTTAAATTCTTGTGATATGAAAAAAAAGATTAAATTTATTTGAACTACTGTGTGCCAATTTGAAAGAAATTCTGTTTAGGTATTTACAAAATTTAAAGCAATTTCAATTCCTTCTCAATGACATTTCCCTGTGACACCTGCTTGAATCGACCTTGACTTGTCGCTTATCAATTTTCCATGCAATAGATGGTCGGACTATAAAATTGGAAAATTAGTTTATTTGAAAAATATTCGTAATATTCATTTTGTTTTTATAGATGATTATGATGGTTACCCTCCACAAAATATGTATATGAGATCATCATATTCAAATGCCACCAATGGAACTATTTCTTTACACAAACCAAAAAGAAGTAAAAGTGGCAAAAAACATTTTTTCCGGAGTTGTCGTTTATTATAATACTTATGTAGATTCAAATTTGTATTTATGTGCACTTTGCCACCAGTTGTATATTTTTTTAAAGTTGCTGTTTTTTTTTTTTATTATATTGTTAATTTCTATAATGTATAATCATTTGTACATTTCTTGTGATGGCCATTTAATATTTTCTGTACTCTTTATATGGAAAGGAATACTTTTAATTTGAATTTCATGAAAGTAAATTAATATTTTTATATAATTTAGTCATACATTGAATTAATAATTTTTTCCAGATGCCGTAAAATCATATAAACTAAAATATTTACTAATTTATTTTCTGTAATAATTAGTAAACACTTCAATGATCCATCCAAAATATAAACTGTGCAAATATATGAATTTACCAATATGCATATATTAATATGTTTTATTTACATGTATTTTAATATGCTGCTTAAAACAGCCAAAGAGATTAATATCATTAAAAATCGTACATCTTTATGCAGTTTCTTTTTTAGGATGTGTGCGATTAGTTTGTTTTTGTATTCTTTTGTGAATGGACTTCACTACTTAACAAGAAAAATATTTTTTAAGAGCTATATGTATATAGATATGTTTTTCTGAAAATTGTCTGTACTACAGTTATGAACAAATATGTACAGGATGTGGGTTAATGGTGTTTATCAATTTGTTAGAAATAACCAATATGGTTCTGTTTTTTCTTGCATACATATGTTAAACATTTTTTTTTATATTGCGAGTATACTGTTTTCGGTTTTATGTATTGATGATGCCGTCCTTTTTGTATTGTTGAAACACAAAAAAATAAACTATGCAAGCACCATGAAATGCTGTAACATATTGAATTTTAGTAATAAAACTCACAAAGAAATTTTATTAAATTGTATTTCTGTGTAAGCAATTTCCTCATCATTATTATTATCTTGTTAAAATATTTTTAAAATAATAAATTATTATTAATTATTAAAAATAAGAAATTTTCATAAAATTGATTAATTCATAGATACTAAAATATTTGGAATAAGAAATTCATATAATTTTAATGTTGCTTCCAAACTTGAAAATGAACATATTACACAAATTTGGAAAATGAAATAGAAAGAAGAACTATAATTTGTTGAATATATAGAAACCAAAAAAGGATAAATCCATATGAATAAAAAAAAAAAAAAAAAAAAAATGGATATGGAAATTATCTAAACACGCATGAAATAATGCTAAATATAATAGTTAAAATTTTTTTTGTATATCTTTAGTCAGCAGCAACCAATTTAATGCAATTAAGTATAAATTCAATTAGTTTACTTGTAGTATTTAAATGTGGAAAGAAATTTAAATTATTATTAATCACATTCAAACAAGTTTAATTATTTTTAAAAACAAAGATATCTACTGAAGGAATGTTTCTGTAAAAAGTTTATGGAAATGAAATTTTATAAATCAATTGTATGATTATAATTAAATTTTTATGTTTAAGATAAAAACAAAGCAAAAGCTTTCTAATGAAAAGCCTGTTCAGACTTTCCTGTTTATAATTTATGATGGAATTCTTGGTTACAAAAAATTATGATGCTATTAAAAGCAATACACGAATGCAATAAACGTTTTCTTCCAGAAATGAAATTGTATTATCATTTTTAAACTAATCGGATGTCTATTATTATTTTTTTCCTATTTTAAGGGTGGTAGATTCACATAGTTTAACTTTGGAAAGTATAGAGATAATTCAAACAACAAAAATTCTAAAGTTCAAAAATAAAAAAAAAAAATAAAAAAAAAAAAATGTTTAGAACAAACTTTTTAAATTTCTCATTTAAAATTTTTTAAATATTTTAAAAGAAATAATTTAAAATGCCATTTAATTCAAAAATTATTATACTATTAACCTCCATGTTGTTAATATAATTTTTAAGATTATTAATTTTTTTTCCCATTTCAAATTCTCAATATTTTAAAATGGATTATTCATATTGATATAATTAGGAAATTGAATTATATAAAAAGCTCTTTTTAGAGATAATGTATACAATGCAAAATTATCTTTAGTATATGTTTCTCCAATGATTGTGTCAAAAGAAAATAATTTTTTAACAATATAAATTATTGGTTACAATTTTATTTTAATAAATTATCGTGGTTATGATAACAACAGGTCTTCGGGTCAGACATACGATATATGATATATATCGTATGATTCGTATTGCATAATACGTATCATATGATTTGTTTCGAACTCGAGCAGTATCAATTCTTATGGTACCAGAATTACAGATTCGATATGAAACTTTATTTGCTGATGCACGGTGTACAATTAACTAAATGAATAACAACATAGACATTGGATTACATATGGTGTGGCCTTTTTTTTTTTTTGTTGTATCTTAATTGATGGATATGCACACAAACAATATATATATATATATTGTATATTGTAGTATTGTAATTAATGTATTGTATGGATTAGATATACATTAATTTTACAAAGAAAGCTAGAATTATAATGGAATTATAAAACTATTTTCTTGTTTAACATTTCAGTAATGTTTACATTTGTTAATAAATTTTTGTATTATGTTTAATGCAAGTTATTTTTCTTCATTCTATAAATTTATTCAATAACAAATTATTTTATATTTATTTTTCTTATAGACAATTCATATTGGTACCGGAAATACAGCATTTGATTTTTATCGAACTCAAACCGCATTAATTAGTATGAAATCTGAAATTATTTTATTGATTAGATATAGACTAAATTTAAAAGAAAATCAGAATTAGAATGGAATTTTAAATTTACTTTTTTTATTTAATGTACATATAAATATATTCATTTCAGAAATGCTTGGCTTTATTAGTACATTTTGTATTATTTTTAAAGGCAAATAATTTTTCTTTATGCTACGTACAGCTTTTAAATTTTTAAAATTCTTATCCAAAATATAGTATCGATTTTTATTGAATTTACTGAGGTAAGAATATAATTGTTCTTTTATAGAAAAAATGTTAAATTGTTCTCTGAATTTATTTTTGGCATCTTCACATTAAATACATTGTTTAACTGAAACACAAATTATTTTAAATGCATTGCAGTAATAAATAAATATTTTTTTCTAAATTTAAAAGTATTAAATGACATACGAGTTTCGATCGAGTAAGAAAAAAAAAAAATTGCTTAAATACATACTGTAAGTTATTTCTATTTGCAAAATAAAAGCATTGTTTTTTTGTTTATTTTTTGAAAATAAATCTAAAAATTATATATATCCAATTTTTGGGAGACTATAAAATTATTACTTAAGTGTTAAAAAAAAAAGTGCTTTGCCATTAGGAGAATGAAAAATTACGTTTATTTAAATGATGGATAAATATCATAAACATGTCTTTAAATAATTATTATTTAAGAAATCTTACTTTTGACAATTTTTTTTTTTTCTAGATGTGAAATAATGTGGATTTTTTTTGTGGAAAATAATACTGCTTCAATTCAAACAATGGTTCAGTTTATAAAATTCAGTTCAACTAATGAATAAGAAATAAAAAAAAAAAAAAAAAAAAAATTGCTCCAGTTCTTCAATATTAGAAGACAATGACAAATTACAACTAATTTGTAAATTTTTTTAAAAATAAAATTATTTTAAAATTTTATATTTTACTAGGTAATAAATAAAATATGACAAATAAAACATATATTATTGTGGAGAAAAATTGAGCAATTTTTAGTAATTGAAATTTTAGAGAAAAAGTGAAACACTTGTGTATGATGGAGAATAATTTACAAATTTGAAATATTAATAAAATTTGAAATTATTTTTAAGATTATCACATTTATTTGAAATAGTTATTATAGAAACTTTTAGAAATATGTGTTCCATGTACTTTTGAAAAGTATATAAAAATGTATAAAATTAATATAATAATTTCGCCAATAAATTATTTTATCATATTAATTCCTCTGACAAAAAATAGGTAGCGCCACGTTATCGAAAAATTTTTTTTGATGCTGATCTTTTAAAAAAATTTCGAACGATACGAATCATTAAAAAGAATTGAATCGTTCATCACTAGATCAAACATATTCTTCCAACAATATCTCGATACCAAATTAACCGGTACCGATACATAAAAACAGATTAAGATAAGCAAAAGAAAATTTACAATTTAATAACAAAAATAAAATATTTGTAATACATTAAATTTTATGTTTTCTTAATAATATAATAGTTAAAATAATATATTTTAAAGTTATAAATGATGGGTATTAAAATCGAATTATATTACAATAAAAAAGCAACTAAAGAAATATTTTACAATTTAAAAACTGATGCTTCAAAACACGAAAATAATTAAAATATATAATGGATACAATATTTTTAACAACAGTGTTATTGGATTTTTTTTCTACTTCATGTCATATTATGGTACAAGTGAAATTGTAAAATTCAGTTTGATGGTTCAGCTGTTGTTTGATTTTAAAATAAAACAACAGCAACAAAATGCAAGTAAGATGTCCTATTATTTACCAAATTTTTAGAAATTATCTTTTTGTATACATTTGAGACAGAATATTGCAATTTTCTTTTTAAAATTTCATTTATGTTGTTGTTAAACCGAAAAACCTACACCAGGTCCAATAGAACCTGTCGCAAGCGACAAATCCATGACTAAGGGTGATATGCAGCTTCACTTTTCAGCGAGGAACTACGGGGGCTGGAGAATGACTAAACCTCAAGACAACGCTATACGATCATATTATGACAGGGACCTACGGTTTAAAGTGGATTCCGAACCACTACAAACATGTACGGCCCCGCCGGGACTCGAACCGGAAACCTGTGGTACCGCGCGCCAGAGCTCTAGACACTCTGCCATTCAGGCCCAAATTTGATTTATTATATACATATATTTATATATAGCAACCTAGAAGCTACTATAAGATGTAGTTGAAGGCAAGTGGATTTAACCAATAAAGGAAAAGATACGAATCTATTTACTTCATTTTATTAACATTTTTAAAGAGTTTGGGCCCAATTTTGGGAGGCAACTGCAGACCGAACCACATCCACCAATTATGTAAGTTTTAAAACATCTGCAGTTAGACTAATGCGAATGAAATCATAACCAAATCACTAAAGGTGTTCAGGAGTAATATCTTGCTGAACCCGAGAAATAAGAATTGGGAAAAATAACGATAAATTATTGAAGTTAAAAGTGTTTGTTACGAGAAAATGTGGGACTCAAGGCTAACGGGGATTGGTGCAACAATTGAGTTTGTTAATTGTTGGTTGGAAACTCAGAAAGTGCAGTTATTACATACGCATACATCAAAAATTCTTTTAAAATAAACTGTATTATATAGATGGCACGGGTGCGCAGAAGAACTACCTCCCCGTGGTGCACCTGGTAACACATTTTTAGTGGCTAAAAGATCTGCAACTTAGCATTATTGTTAGATTAATGAACTCTGTCTCCGCATGTTTTGTTGTATGTTTTCTTTTTCGTTGTTCTTTATTTGTTGTAACTGTTCATAATCTGGCATTGGAAATAAAAAAAAAATATAGATGGCACAGCGAAGCTGATGCACGTAAATGCTATCGGAGAAAAGCTAATAATAAGAAATAAATAAATAAATAAAATAAAAAAAAAAACTTTTGGTTTATCAAAATATATATTTTGATTTCAATTTCAAAAGTTTTTTTTAATGAGAAAAAAATATATACATTGAATTTCTTTTCATTATTTTTCCTAATAAATTTTATCGAAAATAAAATACATAAATGTTAGTTCATTAGTATTTTTTGTTTATTAGCTACACCTTTTCTTTAAATAATGTAACTGGAAAATTTTTATTATTATTGGTGTAGAAATAATTCTATACATGAATTTAAAATATATAAAGGGCATGATGGCCGAGTGACTAGAGCTCTGGCGTTCGGTGCCACAGGATTCGGGTACGAATCCCGCCGATGTCATGGATGTTTGTAGTGGTTCGGAATCCACTTTAAGCCGTTGGTCCCGGCCTAATATGACTGTAGAGCGTTGGGTCTAGAGCTGATAACCATATGGTGTAAAAAGTCAGCTTACGGAGCTAAATTAGACTTCTATGTACGGGTGCTCCATCGCAATAGAAACTGTTCTCCTTCCCTGACCACATGGGTATTTGGACTTGGTCTAGTTGTTGCTGTCACCAAGGAGAACGCAATAGTATTTTGAAGAAAAACAAGTAATATAAAAACAAATTTTTTAAATTCAATTAATACTTTTTTTTTCACTGTATTGCAGAAAGTCCTTTATAAATAATTTTCATTCATTTTTTTTTACGTTTATCTGGCGCCATCTATGGGTAGATACATGCAACTTAAATCTAAAAAAAAAAAACTAAAATTAATGAATTAAATTTAATTACTGAATTAATTTCTGAAAAACTGTATTTACATCCAGTTATTAGTGTTAGTTACATCCAGTCCTTTATAAATAATTTTCATTCATCTTTTTAAGTTTATCTGGCGCCATCTATTGGTAGATATATGAAATTTAAATCTAAAAACTAAAATGAATTAATTAAATTTAATTAAATTTCTTTGAAAAACTGTATAAACATCCAGTGTCATCCACTATTTTAAAAAAATGTATGTAATTTTGAATGAAAAAAAATATTTTATTAATGATTGTAATTTGAACAAGATATATATAGGGAGAGTATGAGCTAATAGAAAGAATTGAAAAAATAACAAACGACAAGTTTTTAATTTTATGTCATTATCCTATTTCGTGTCAGATTTATATAATTTTTCAAAAGCAAAATAATGCCATAAAATATTTATAGGAGATCTTGGAAAGAATATAAAAGTATCTACTTTATTCCATAACTTTTTCCAAATTGCCATCTAGCAAATAAGTCTTCTGAACAATAGTTTTTTTAAATGCCTTTTAATACAGTAATTTATCAATTCAAAGTGGTTTGTTATATTGCATATTATTTAGGAAAAACAACACAAACAATTAAATAAAATTTTTTGTTTTCAATGTTAACGTAAAGATCACTGATATAGAGCTCATTGAGAAATTGTTTCATAGATCTCACGTAAAACTGATATTTTTAATTGAGAAAGTAATTAAAATGGAAATAAATGCAATGTTTGCTGTTACTTTTTCGTCTTGAAAGCGAAACGTAAACACGACATTTAACTACATTGACGAGAAATAGCTGTCAACACCAACTAAAAACGAAACTCCGACGAAATGAATTATTAACATTGCTTTTAGCAGTAGTCTTCGACCTCGACACTAGATGGCGTTAGGAGTTTTCGTTGATTCAATGTCTAGATAGAGATTTTTCATAATTTAGCAGTTCATTTCAGTAGTTATTTATATCAACAGTTGATTTTAATGCCTGTTAAAAATTCAATTCTTTGATGAAGCTTATTTAGCGTATCACAAAAGTTACTTTAAATTTAATTTCAGTTAATTTAATGCATATGTGTTTAATATATTTAAAACTTAAAGCATTATTATTGAATTTTTTTATCATTTGATAGTTATTTATTTATTTACTGTTTTTTTTTTTGTATTTTAATTATTTTTAATTGTTTTTTTTGCATGATGAAATTATAGATACATATATTATAATGAATTTTTTTGATAATGGGATTGCTCTAATCGTTTAAAGATATGATAAGTTTCAATAATATTATATAATATGTATAAAATATATTATATGTATAATACACATATTTTTTAATTCCAATTCATTAATTTTAATTAAATTTTTATCCACAAAAACTGGTTAAAGAATATCTACTAAAACCGAGCAATGATGAATCTTCTTTGTTTGTAATATATAAAGAAATAATGAACAAAAATTTCTTCTAAAAGAGTGTTATTTTTAACCGAGAATATATTTTAACAGATGGATTGACAAATCATTTTCTTAAGCATACATTTATTACCATCTTTTTAAAAGTATGAAATATTTATTGCATGAAAAAATTCATATATTCAAAACCATATTTGTTTTATCAATCTTTTAAAGAATTTCTATAATCGTTTTTATAATTATAAAAGTTCTTTTATTTCATTAATAAACATATTCATTGTGATTAAAAATTTCTAACAAATCTTTTACAAAAATATCATCTCTTTTAATATAAAGTTTTAAGAAAAGAAACTATATCAAAATATTCTTATTTAATTATTTTAATCTAGTATACGTGCACGACTCATGGCTCAGTGTAACGTGCTCCGCTGGTGAGCAATTAGGGTTGAGGTTCAATCCGCTGGCGTTTTTGCTGTAGGGCACTGTTTTAAAAAACGAGAAGGCTCTATTGCGCTTTGTTGATGTTCAGGATCTTGTCTCCTTAATCGGACTACCTTGGACAATTTTCTGGGTTTCATCCCATACGATACTCAAATGCGGGGTTGTTCCCCCTAAAAGTCCTTCCGGAAAGCACTGCCCTTCTTCTTCAAAGACATGGAACCAAATCGGACTTCTACCTATGGGTGCTCCATCACAACAGAAGCTGACCTCTTTTCCATCCATCCATGAGTAGACTACTCATGGAATGACCGTCCCACACTGGTGATCGGACACAACACAACAGTCCAGTATATTAAATTATAAAATATAATTTTGTGCAGATAAAAAAAAAAATCTAGTGCAACTGTTGGATATAGAAAATTATAACACAAAAATGGAATATTTTTTCTTAGTAGGTATGACACTAAACATATTCTTTTATAGAAGATTCAAATTAATGCGGTTGATTGTGCATATAGTATTCACGTACATAACTTTAACTATACATTAAAAAATCAAAAGTAGCGTTAAAATTAATCATTTTAATTTATATTAACATTAACAATTAATTCCATTAACGATATTTAACAGATTTTCCATTCTCTATAGCGAAGAGTTTGGTTAAGCGGAGGCTAATTTATATTACAGGTGTCTGGGTGAAATTAGCTTGTTTGTTGGCAGTATGCACGATACAGGATGTTTCAGGAATAAGAGAACTCCCCAAGTTCCAGAGGGCATTCTGCTTAGGACGATCGTTCGGAATGTAGCTTCTGATGTCATAACTGAAACCCAGGCGACGGTTTAAATAGTTACTATAAGACGAAAGATTATACGCAGAAGATGCATATCTTGACCTTTGCAAATTATAATGCGAGTTCAATTTTGCGCGCTAGTTTCTGTAACAGAATCACAACGTGAGGAATTTGATGAATATGTCTTATATACGGACAAATGAAGACATTTTTAACATCAACAACTTCATGTATGAGTGTCTAGGAAACCTCACGCGCGCATTAATTCCAGTAAATAGAATCGCTAATGAAAACGATTGTACAGTTGAGCATGTAGTTGAGTACAGTAGAGTATGTACGGCACAACGATTGAGTATGTGCAGTGCAAACTCTAATGAAACGATTGTACAGTTGAGTACAGTTCACATTTGCATTATCACTTTCAGAGATAACAGTCCCACATTTGCGTGTCGTATGGTAGAAACTCTTATTAAACAGCTTGACTACCGATGACAAAGGCCTCCATAAACTGTCACAATCGCATTGAGACTTCTCGTTTATAAAAATTATGCCTGCAAAGCTTTCTATTTTTTTCTTTGTACATTGGTGAACCTCTTGGACCACTTTTGTATACAACAAACAAGTTGCTGAGGAAGATGAAGTGAAGATGATTTGTGTTAATCGTTTAGGGATGATTGCCACATATTTGCGTGATGCACGCGAGAAAAAAGTAGAAACTCTTATCAAATATCCGACGATCTATATGAGATGTTTGTATACTAGATATGAGGAAAGCTGTTAGTTTTGGTTAGAAGTGTTAACAATTCATGCTAATTTAACTTAATGGATAATTTTAATCGTTAAATCTGACTATCTTAATTTTTTTAATGCGAGGTTAAGCTATGTACATGAATATTATACAACCAAGCATTAATTCGAAAATTTTAATATAGAATATATTTATCGAGTCACCTATCAGGAGAAATGATACATTTTTGTGTTATATTTTTTTGTATCCAACAATTGCATGAAATTATTTTACTGACTGCAGAAAATTAAAATTTCTAATTCAATATAGAATTTAAAAAGTGTTAGTTATTTTTTTTAAAATAATTTAAAAAAAAAAAAGCAATTTTGATTTTTTTCCTTAAAATTTTATATTAAAAGAGATGCTTTTTTTAGAAAAGGTTGTAAGAAATTTTTAAGCACAATGAATATGTTGATTAATAAAATATATTAAAGATTTAATTTTAATTATAAAAGATTATAGAAATTCTTTTAAAAAATTGATATAACAAATATGATTTTGAATATAGAATTTTTTTATACTTAAATATTAATAACTTTTTAAAATAAATTTCTGAAAATGTGGCAATCATAAAAATTTATCCCCTGATACTTCGAAACTCTGTTTATCCGCCAGTGAAATATGTTTTCGTTTAAAAATAACATTCTTTTAAAAGAAATAATTATAATAATTATTTTAAAAGAAATTTTTTTTTTGTCTAATATTTTTAATATATTATATTATAAGAATATATTAATATTATAAGAATAAAAGCTCTGAAACATTAAGATAAGTGAAATGGCTAAATATTCATTTATATTTATAAAATTGATTGAAGTTCTATTAAGATTCTAACAATGAAATTTAAAATAAAATTCTAACAATGAAATTTAAAAGCCTAAATCTATGTTTAAATATAAAAGCCTAATTCTTGTGAAAATAAAAAGCCTAATTTTGACAATCAGAAATCCAGATTCTGAAATGAAATTTAAAATCCAAATTCTAACAATGAAATTTAAAAAGCCTAATTCTAACAATGAAATATAAAAAGCCTTTATAACAATTGAAATATAAAGCCTAATTAAGATTTAAAATCTAAATTCTGAAAATGAAATTTAAAATCCAAATTCTAACAATGAAATTTAAAAGCCTAATTCTAACAATGAAATATAAAAGCCTAATTCTAACAATGAAATATAAAAGCCTAATTCTAACAATGAAATATAAAAAGCCTAATTCTGACAATGAAATTTAAAATCCAAATTCTGAAAATGAAATTTAAAAGCCAAATTCTAACAATGAAATTTAAAAAGCCTAATTCTAACAATGAAATATAAAAGCCTAATTCTAACAATGAAATATAAAAGCCTAATTCTAACAATGAAATATAAAAGCCTAATTCTGACAATGAAATTTAAAATCCAAATTCTGACAATGAAATTTAAAATCTAAATTCTAACAATTAAATTTAAAAGCCTAATTCTAACAATGAAATACAAAATCCTAATTCTAACAACAATGTCCACCTTTCAGCTCACCTGTTATTATATATATATATATATATATGTCATCAAACATTTTATATTTTTATGCGATTAGAGCAATTTTATTTGCAATTATTTGCTTTTAATTTAATTATGTAAAAACAATTAAAAAAAGCAAAAAAATAGCAAAATAAAAAAAAAGCCCAAACGATAAATAAATAAATAGTAATTGTGAAGCAATAGAAGTTTTAAATAAGAATGCTGTAAGTTTTAAATATGCTAAACTTATGTGGAGAAAAAAATATAACACAGCAGTAAGCGGAGAGTTGGATTTAACTGGAGTTAAATTTATCGCAACACTGGGTGATACGCTAAATTACCTTTCCCTGTCAAAGAAATAAATTTTTTAAACAGGCGCTAAATTAACTGCTAATATCAAATCAAATCTTTAGATATCCAAAAAGTTGAACCAACCGGCGTTAAGTTCTATCTAGAGCCAAAGCTGCGAAGCAGTGTTCAATAACTTCAGAAATCAACTGCTAAAAATATCATAAGACTTGAATCGACTCCGTTAAACTCCACCTAGTGCCAAGGCTACAAAACACCGTTAAATAACTGTTGTTAACAATCAGTTGGTAAAAAACTTCTTTATCCAAAGAGATGATTTCAAAAACTATGATGATTTCAAAGTGAATTAGATAAATTCACTTTATTATTCACATTGAAGAACAAGTCTTATAAATAAACAAATATTTTCTTATTTATTTGTCATCTCCTAATAATTGAATTTAAAAATAAATTAATTAATTTCTACCATACGAATCATTAAATGTTAAATTCCTTCCGTATGTAACGGAAATTTAAATTTTAAATTAGTATATCGAGGTTGTTAAATAAAAAGTAAAATGAATGTCAGAATAAAATTTATCCTAGATTCACAGTTCAATGATCTTTAATGCCATATTAAGATGTTCCAATATCTAGTGGATAAGAATTTTTGTAGATGCAAAATTCTCCGTCAGAATATTTTGTATTTCATTATTTGCATTTTAATTTTAATTCCACAAAAAAAAAATAAAGTTTTCGTGATTTCATAATTTTTATGAAATTTTATTGGTAACTGATTTATTTATTTTATTGCTTTATAAGGCAAAAACAAATTGAAATGTGTACAGTTTTCATTAATTTATTTAAATAGGCATTTAAATTAATTTTTTGTTATTCATTTTATTAAGATTATATTTTATTTATTTATTTATATGTTGACTTTTTTAACACAAAAAATAAAATTTATACTTTTTCTGAAAATGTCATTCCATCCTTAAATTAGAAATTTTCCTTTTTGTAAAAGTCATTTTTAAAGATTAGAAATTTATAAATATTTTAAGAATTTTTAAAAATGATTACGTATGTAAAATATAAAAATATTTTTATAAAATGATATTGAAAAAGGAAACAGTTTAAATTCAATATAATCAATTTTGTGTGATATATAAATTTCTTATTATTCATTCTTCTATTTAAGCACACCAGTTTACTTTTTGATTCAACATTGTCGATTCAAGTCTGTAGGAACAGGTGCAATTACACTTAGTTTGAAATTTCCATTTGTCAAGTCACATTATGTTAACGGTTGTTTTCATTCGTGATAAAAATAGTAGAAAGGGATGACAGCTGTTACGCTATTGTTCAAAAGAACTTTTAAGAATTAATTGTTCGACATATCAAGAGGAAATTTATATTCATTATTGTTTTTTTATATTTATTATTATTAAATATTATTATTAAGAAAAAAAGTTAAAAACATTGCAGTTTTTTAAGCATCTATTTTAAATTTGTTATTTAAGAAAGAAAAAAAAAAAAAAAGGTTATTAAATTGAGAAAGATATCTGTTGAATTGACAAATTTTATAAGTTGGTATTTTGTAAATTTTTATTTATTATTAATTTTTTTGACATCAGGAATTATGTTCCACGCAATTATATCTCTTACAAGTGGGGAGGAAAGAATGCCTTCTGGGACCCCTTTTTTTTGAGGGTCCCATATTTTAGTATCATATTACTGGGACCCATATTTACGTATCATAATGCAGAAAAACTCGAAAAAATTACATCACTCAGTGTTACTGTGGGTAAGCGCTTAAAGATGTAATATTCACTACTAATTTTCTCGTTTCTGAAAGCATCGATTGCAATGCAGGCAGGTGGTGAAATTGATCTTTCTGCCTATTGTACATTTAGACTATGATCTTTTCTCAAGATTCAATTTGATATTTAGAATCAAGAAAATATTTTTTATAACATTATTTTTAAATATATATTTATATATGATTATAAATATACAAATATAATAAAAATATATTTTATAGTATATCTTTATAATGAAAATGAAAAAATTTCTTTAATTCATATTATTATGCACAGTTATAAATTTCAAATCCAAAAGTAATTTCTTTTCATATATGGAAAAAAAAAAATCTTAAATTATTTAATTGTGATTTATTTCACATTTTTACTCACAAAATTATGGTATTGTTTTGGGGACCAGGTTCTAAGCGGTTTTTAAGGTTAATATTATAATTATTTCATTATTTTTAATGACAAAATTTCGTTTTTTAAAAATTACCCTTTTATCAGATCATTTTTGTAATACATAAATTAAACAAGTAATACACATTTTTTTTTTAAAGTCAATTCCTACTTTTTTTTTTTTTTACTATATTGCAGAAAGTTCTTTATAAATAATTTTCACTATTTTTTAAGTTTATCTGGCGCCATCTAATGGTAGATGCATGCAACTTAAATAGCTCAAAAAAATTTAAATTAATTAATTAAATTTAATTACTGAATTAATATTTGAAAAAAACTGTTTAACATCCAGTGTCATTCACTACAAGTTCAAAAAAAAAATGTTTTTGAACTTGAGTAGATGAATAAAAGGTATTTTATGAACGATTGAAAATTTGAACAAGATATATATAGGGAGAGAGTGAGCTAATAGAAGGAATTGAAAAGATATAACCGAAAAATGATATTAATGACATGAAGGCGAACGAAAAAAAGAGTTAATAACATAATTCACACACATACGCACACACATGCGCGCGCACACGCACACACACATACTTGCATAAAAATACCTACTTTTAAATAGCTCTTTTGTTATACACAGATATCACTAGAAAACAATATCTCTCTCTCTCTCTATATATATATAAATGGAAGATTTTTGTGTTTCTCTGTTTGTAAAAGCATTTCATTAAATTTAAACACTATAATACTCAGAAATTCAAATTTTTTCCCTGAGTTTATTGATTTTTTTATTTGGTATGCGACAAAAAAATTCCATAAGTTATTTAATTAAATAAAACACTGATTTTTTTAGTCCCTATTTGATTTCGAAATATACAGTTAAAAGATAGCCTTCAAAAATATAAATGGGAAATAATGTCTTAGTCTTTTAAGCATATTTATTCATATATATATGATTCATAATTCATACTTAATGTATATTTTATTAAAGCTTTCATATGTGTGATTCCCGTTATAATTGAAAGCGAAGAAGTGGAAATAATGATAGCAACAAGAAAATATCTTCAATTTATTCCAATATGGTTTAATGTAAGATTTAATACATTTTATATTAATAAAAAGACTGCAATAAATGTCGCAGGAACTCTCATGCTTTTAGACTCAGATAAAATTTTTCTGTTTAAAATTAATTTAGATCGTAATAATAAAGTTTTTTCAAACACATGTTATCATATTAAATAAAAGCGTCTACTTAGAATATTCATTTGTTTCTATCTAGCATTTATTAATATAATTTCATGATGTAGTTTATGTATTGTTATCAACAAAAATATTTTTTTGTTTTGTTAAAAATTTACAAAATTAATTATTAAGTAAAGGTTTTATCATTCAAGAAATTCCTTCAAATTGTTAGTTTTAGTAAACCAACTGTCTTTTCTATTATAAAACGTTATAGAAATGATTAGTAGAATGATCAGAAAATCTGCTGTTCTA
>BPLR01021283.1:0-53773 GCA_021605095.1 Caerostris extrusa | reverse complement strand
GTCACGCATTGTCGAATGGTACCTTTAATAACACGCTTTGTAATAGATAGGATGATAGTACTCTTTAATAAAGCAGCAGTTTAGAAATAGATATATGCAATGAATGGTACTCTTAATAGCACGCTTTGTAATAGACATATGCAAATGAAATTTGGTACCTTAATGTACACATGCTTGGTAAATAATAGACATAGCAATTTCCTTAATAGCATGCTTGTAATAGATATACAATGAATGGTAGGATTTTAATAGCATGTTTGTACAGATAGATGATAGTAATTTTAATAGCATTTGTAATAGATATATGCAATGAATGGAAATTTTAATAACATTATAGAGCAATTTTTTAAGAACATGATTATATTAGTAATTCTTAATAACAGGTTTGTAATAGATGTATGTACGGTATTAATTTTTAATTACATGTTTGTGTAAGAGATATGATAGCACTCTTTTAATAACATTTGTAATAGATATATGTAATGAATAGTAATTTTAATAACATGCTTGCATGATAGATGATTATATGATTGGTAATTTTAATAGCATGCTTGAAATAGATATATGCAAAGAATGGTACCTTAACAATACGCCTGTAATAGATAGACGATAGTACCTTTAATAGCACAGCCTGTAACAGACATATAAATGAATGGTACTTTAATAGCACGCCTGGGTAATAGATACAGATGCAATGAATTTTGGTACCTTGAATGGTAACAATAACATGCTTGTAATAAATAGATGATAGTACCTTTTAATAGCTTCGTTTGTAATAGATATATGCAAATGAATGGTACCTTTTAATAAAGCACGTTTGGTAATAGATAGATGATAGTACTTTTAATAGCATGCTTGTAATAGATATATGCAATGAATGGTAATTTTAAATAACATTATAGAGCAATTTTAAGAACATGATTATATAGTACCCCTTAATAACATAGGGTTTGTAATAGATGTATGTACGGTATTAATTTTAATTACATGTTTGTAATAGATATATGATAGTAATTTTAATAACATGCCTTTAGATATATGTAATAGAATATTAATAACATGCTTGTAATAGATATATGCAATGATACTAATTTTTAATAACGGGATTATATAGAAATTTAATAAAATAATTATATAGTAATTTTAACAACATGCTGAAACAGATATATGATAGTAATTTTAATTATATGATTGGCAATTTTAATAGCATGCTTGTAATCGATGATGATAGTAATTTTAATAACATGCTTATATGATTATGCAATGAATGGCAATTTAATAGCATGCTTGTAATAGATATATGCAATGAATGGTAATTTTAATAGCATGCTTGTAATAGATAGATGATAGTAATTTTAATAGCATGCATGTAATCGATAGATGATAGTAATTTTAATAGCATGCTTGTAATAGATATATGCAATGGATTTAATAATGCTTGCTTGTAATAGATAGATGATAGTAATTTTAATAGCATGCTTGTAATAGATATAGGCAATGAATGGTAATTTTAATAACATGCTTGTAATAAATAGGTGATAGCATAATTTTGTAGCATTTTAATAGATATATGCAATGAAAGGTAATTGCATGCTTGTAATAGATATATGCAAATGAATGGTAATTTTAATAGCATGCTTGTAATAGATAGATGATAGTAATTTTATTAGCATGCTTGTAATAGATATATGCAATGAATGGTAATTTAATAACATTATAGAGTAATTTTAAGAACATGATTATATAGTAATTTTAATAACAGGCTTGTAATAGATGTATGTAATGGTATTAATTTTAATTTCATGTTTGTAATAGATATATGATAGTAATTTTAATAACATGCTTGTAATAGATATATGTAATGAATAGTAATTTTAATAACATGCTTGTAATAGATATATGCAATGATACTAATTTTAATAACGGGATTATATAGAAATTTTAATAACATAATTATATAGTACTTTAATAACATGCTTTAATATAAGTATGTAATGATACTACTTTTTAATAACATGCCTTGAAATAGATATATGATAGCATGCTTTTAATTATATGATGATTAGTAATTTTAATAGCATGCTTGTAATAGATATATGCAATGAATGGTAATTTTAATAGCATGCTTTGTAATAGATAGATGATGAATGTAATTTTAATAGCATGCTTGTAATAGATATATGCAATGAATGGTAATTTTAATAGCATGCTTGTAATAGATAGATGATAGTAATTTTAATAGCATGCTTGAAATAGATATATGCAAAGAATGGTAATTTAATAACATGCTTGTAATAGATAGATGATAGTAATTTTAATAGCATGCTTGTAATAGATATATGCAATGAATGGTAATTTTAATAACATGCTTGTAATAGATATATGCAATGAATGGTAATTTTAATAACATGCTTGTAATAAATAGATGATAGTAATTTTAATAGCATGCTTGTAATAGATATATGCAATGAATGGTAATTTTAATAGCATGCTTGTAATAGATAGATGATAGTAATTTTAATAGCATGCTTGTAATAGATATATGCAATGAATGGTAATTTTAATAACATTATAGAGTAATTTTAAGAACATGATTATATAGTAATTTTAATAACAGGCTTGTAATAGATGTATGTAATGGTATTAATTTTAATTACATGTTTGTAATAGATATATGATAGTAATTTTAATAACATGCTTGTAATAGATATATGTAATGAATAGTAATTTTAATAACATGCTTGTAATAGATATATGCAATGATACTAATTTTAATAACGGGATTATATAGAAATTTTAATAACATAATTATATAGTAATTTTAATAACATGTTTGTAATATAAGTATGTAATGATACTACTTTTAATAACATGCTGAAATAGATATATGATAGTAATTTTAATTATATGATTGGTACCTTTTAATAGCATGCTTGTAATAGATATATGCAATGAATGGTAATTTTAATAGCATGCTTGTAATAGATAGATGATAGTAATTTTAATAGCATGCTTGTAATAGATATATGCAATGAATGGTAATTTAATAACATGCTTGTAATAAATAGATGATAGTAATTTTAATAGCATGCTTGTAATAGATATATGCAATGAATGGTAATTTTTTAATAGCATGCTTGTAATAGATAGATGATAGTAATTTTAATAGCATGCTTGTAATAGATATATGCAATGAATGGTAACTTTAATAGCATGCTTGTAATAGATATATGCAATGAATGGTAATTTTAATAGCATGCTTGTAATAGATAGATGATAGTAATTTTAATAGCATGCTTGTAATAGATATATGCAATGAATGGTACCTTAATAACATTATAGAGTAATTTTAAGAACATGATTATATAGTAATTTTTAATAACAGGCTTGTAATAGATGTATGTAATGAATTAATTTTAATTACATGTTTGTAATAGATATATGATAGTAATTTTAATAACATGCTTGTAATAGATATACGTAATGAATAGTAATTTTAATAACATGCTTGTAATAGATATATGCAATGATACTAATTTTAATAACGGGATTATATAGAAATTTTAATAACATAATTATATAGTACCTTTAATAACATGCTTGTAATATAAGTATGTAATGATACTACTTTTAATAACATGCTGAAATAGATATATGATAGTAATTTTAATATATGATTGGCAATTTTAATAGCATATATGTAATCGATAGATGATAGTAATTTTAATAGCATGCTTGTAATAGATATATGCAATGAATGGTAATTTTAATAGCATGCTTGTAATAGATAGATGATAGTAATTTTAATAGCATGCTTGTAATAGATATGTGCAATGAATGGTAATTTTAATAACATGATTGTAATAGATAGATGATAGTAATTTTAATAGCATGCTTGTAATAGATATATGCAATGAATGGTAATTTTAATAACATGCTTGTAATAGATAGATGATAGTAATTTTAATAGCATGCTTGTAATAGATATATGCAATGAATGGTAATTTTAATAGCATGCTTGTAATAGATAGATGATTGTAATTTTAATAGCATGCTTGTAATAGATATATGCAATGAATGGTAATTTTAATAGCATGCTTGTAATAGATAGATGATAGTAATTTTTAATAGCATGTTTGTAATGGATATATGTAATGAATGGTAACTTTAATAGCATGCATGTAATAGATATATGCAATGAATGGTAATTTTAATAACATTATAGAGTAATTTTAAGAACATGATTATATAGTTGTTTTAATAACAGGCTTGTAATAGATGTATGTAATGGTATTATTTTTTAATTACATGTTTGTAATAGATATATGATAGTAATTTTAATAAAATGCTTGTAATAGATATATGTAATGAATAGTGATTTTAATAACATGCTTATAATATATATGCAATGATACTAATTTCAATTACATGATTTTTAATTTTAATAATATGCTTATCTGCTAATTTTAATTACTGCTTGTATGCTTTTTTGATAGTAATTTTAATAACATGCTTAAATATTTTTTTTTATCTAATGCAGCTGGCAAACATTTAGACGATTGTCCTCCCGGAAGAAACAATGGAAAATGCTGACTAGCCAGCCTGGTTGTCTATTCAGACACGCCATTGGTTCTCAAACTATTTGAAGTCGTAGGCGCGTTTAAAACTTACAAATAAATTGTAGGCACACTATATACACATTTCTGGGAAGTAAGTATCCACTACTAATGTCTCACAGTTTTCTATTCAGATGAAACAACTCCATAGACAGCAGAGTTTCAGAGGTTGTAATGGAAATTTTTTATCATTGAAAATCACGTAGATACTATCGGT
Organism: Caerostris extrusa; assembly: GCA_021605095.1. Classification (NCBI taxonomy): domain Eukaryota; kingdom Metazoa; phylum Arthropoda; class Arachnida; order Araneae; family Araneidae; genus Caerostris; species Caerostris extrusa. The sequence goes on along the minus strand of BPLR01021283.1, from coordinate 48,940 downwards.
TCTAGTAGTCACAGGGAAGTAACGTTTCTAGTTCATTGGAAAATTTCTTTATGTGAAGAAACTTTTTATGTGAAGAAAAGAAAACGAAAAATCGTGATTATCATGATTATGATCATGATTATCATGATTATCTGGCATATAAAAGTAATATAATAATATAATAGAATAAGTAATGTTGTAATCACAGAAAAAACTAGAAAGGTTAGTTGTTTGTAATGAAAAAGCTTTTTGAATGGGAAAAAAAGAGTAACTATATTTATTTTTATATCTGAACACATATTTCTCTGATTGAAATTTTCTAGGGTGCCCTGATGTGCCACGACTATCACAGAGGATCATTTCAGAACTACTGAGATACATTATCACAGATCGCTACCTTTCTGGAAGCTTTTAAAAACAATACACGATGATGTAAGTTAAATGCATACATTACCACTAGCCACAAATTATTCGACAAAATAATTTGGAGATTTGGCTTTCAGTATTTTGAAAATAGAAACAATATATATTGGTCAAATCGCAAAAATAGAGGCTGTTGGGATTTGGTGACCTTTTTGTAAGTAAGCAATACGTCGCCAAAATGTGGTAACCTGGGCATCTTGTAATCTTTGTAATTTATTTCACTTTTCACTTTACAATTGAAACCTGTTACTTAGCAGATTTTGGCGAAAAGAATTTTTGACTGCAAATCACAACGGTTCCTATTCTGAGATTTTACCTATATATTTACAGATAACAATTATTAAGTATTAAAATTTGAAAATAAAAATTGATTTCCAAACGAAAAACAAAAATCGATTTTGTTATTTATTATCCCCTACTAATGTCTCACAGTTTTATATCCAGATGAACAATTCCACAGACGGCGGAGTCTCAGAGGTTGCAATGGAAAATTTTTTTAACATTTAAAACTATATAGATAATGATTTCCTTAGTATAAATATGGAAAAAAATCAATAATAAACTGTAATAAAAAATAATTACTTTGTATTTTGTCAAATGTTCCTGTAGAATCCATGACTGGCTTCATTTACCGTATTTCAGATGTCATAAACAGGTTTCTTGGCACCAATCACACCTCCGACTAAAGGACCAAAGGCTTATTCCTAAGAAAGGTAAGTTGTAAGACAATTGTTTTAAATATCAACTAAAAGTTAAAAGAAGAAAAATAAAAAGTTATTTTAAGCTCTAAAAATAGAAGTGCGCGAGTTTTGAAATATTATTGTATTTAGTTGTTAAATTTATTAAAATCATATTATATATTATATATATATATGAAAACATACAGATATACAAATATAAATGAAGATAAATAAAAAATAAAATAATAAAAATAAATAAACAAATACAAATATAAATAAAACATACAGAAATGTTTTCCTTTAAATTTGGACAAAACATTTTTCATTTACTTTCAATATGCTTCACGGCGATTATATATATATATATATATATACATATATGAAAACATACAGATATACAAATATAAATGAAAATAAATAAAAAATAAAACAATAAAATAAATAAACAAATACAAATATAAAAATGAAAACATACAGAAATGTTTTCCTTTTTAAATTTGGACAAAACATTTTTCTCATTACTTTTCATTATGCTTCACGGCGATTATATATATACATGAAAGCATACAGATATACAAATATAAATGAAAATAAATAAAAAATAAAACAATAAAAATAAATAAACAAATACAAATATAAATGAAAACATACAGAAATGTTTTCCTTTTTAAATTTGGACAAAACATTTTTCATTACTTTCAATATGCTTCACGGCGATTATATATATATATATATATATATACATACAATGAAGTGACAAAAGTCATGGATACCTCTTAATATCGTGTCGGCCCCTCCTTCGCCCGGCGAAGTGCAGCAACTCGACGTGGCATGGACTCAACAAGTCGTTGGAAATCTTCTGCAGAAATATTGAGCCATGCTGTCTGATAGACGTCCATAATTGTGAAAGCGTTGATGGTGTGTGATTTTTGGGCATGAACAGACCTCTCGATGATGTCCCATAAATGCTCGATGGGGATTCATGTCGGGCGATCTAGGTGGCCAGATCATTCGTTAGAATTGTCCAGAATGTTCTTCAAAACCAATCGCGAACAGTTGTGGCCCGGAGACATGGCGCATTGTCATCCATAAAAATCCCATCGTTGTTTGGGTACATGAAGTCCATGAATGGCTGCAAGTGATCTCCAAGTAGCTGAACATAAGCATTTCCAGTCAATGTTCGTCCAGTCGCACCAGAGGACCAAGCCCATGCCATGAAAACAGCCCACACCATTACGGAGCCACCAGCAGCTTGAACAGTGCCCTTGCTGACAGTTTGGGTCCTTGGCTTCGTGGGCCCTGCGCCAGCACTCGAACCCTACCATCAGCTCTTTACCAACTGAAATCGTGACCATCGGACCAGGCCACGGTTTTCCATTCATCTAGGACCAACCGGATATGCTCACGTGCCCACGAGAGTCGCTGCAAGCGATGTCGTTCTGTCAGTAAAGGCTCTCGAGCTCTAGTCTTCTGCTGGAATAGCTGAAGAAAGCCAAATTTCTCCGCAGAGTTCTAACAGACAAGTCCCTTGGTACGTCCCACATTGATTTCTGCGGTTATTTGACGCAGTGTTGTTTGTCTGTTAGAATTTACGACTCTTGCATACGTCGCCGGTCTCGGTCGTTAAGTGCAGGCGGTCGACCACTGCGCTGTCCATGGTGGGATGTTATGCCTGAAATGTCATACCTCGGCACACTCTGACACAGGGATCTGGGAATGTTGAATTCCCTAACGATTTCCGAAATGGCATGACCCATGCGTCTAGCTCCAACTAACATTCCGCGTTCAAAGTCTGTTAAGTTAATTCCCGTCGTGCGGTCATCATCACGTCAAAACCTCTTCACATGAATAACTTGAACAGAAAATGAAAGCCTAAGAAAAAGCACTGCGCATTTATACCTGTTCTACGCGATGCTAATGCATCTGAAAATTTGCATATTGCTATCCCATGACTTTTGTCACTCAGTGTATATGAAAACATACAGATATACAAATATAAATGAAAATAAATAAAAATAAAACAAGAAAAAATAAATAAACAAAATACAAATATAAATGAAAACATACAGAAATGTTTTCCTTTTTAAATTTGGACAAAACATATATAATCGCCGTGAAGCATATTGAAAGTAATGAAAAATGTTTTGTCCAAATTTAAAAAAGAAAACATTTCTGTGTGTTTTCATTTATATTTGTGTCCTTATATATTTTATACTTTTTAAGTAACAAAATAAAAAGCATAATAAACCAAATAAAAAATAAACAGTATGATAAAAATACAAATTTTAAATTATCAATGGCGCAACATATATAAGTTATATCAATAAAAATACAAATTTTAAATTATCAATGGCGCAACATATATAGTTATATCAATAAACATAATATTTTAAGAGTGTATGCTGTGGTATTTTTACGACAACCCCAAGTTCAATTTTTAATAAATTTTTCTTCAAAAATTGTAAAGAATATTTTGAATCATATTTAGTGCATATAATTATTTAAATTATTAAAATTAGTCAACCTTTCGATTTTAACGTAAAATATAATTTATTTTAAACTAATTTTATAGAAAAAAAATTTAATAAAACAATAAAAATATTACAGAAATTATTAATTATAAAATAAAATGCCATAATCAAACTGTATAAGAAAAAAAATTCAACAATGATCAACTTTTTCGATTAAAATTAATTTAAATTTTTTTATGAAAATATTGAAAATAAAATAAATGTAAATTTATTGTTGATATTGAATATAAATTAATTATATCTATTCAAAAAATTTATGAATTAAAATATTTTTATAATGACATTGTAATATTAATGTATTTATATAAAGAAAGAACTCGTAGCAACCGATATTAAAGATTAAATAAATAAATGAAAATTGATTGAAAACACTGGAAAGATTTGTAAATTTAGATTACAAAATCAAAATTTCACAACTTGAATAGTATATAAAAATAAAACAAATTCCTACAAGAATACTTTTGAAAAATTATTATATCAAAAATTGTGATGTGTGCATTTCTATCTATGCTATAAATTCGTTGCTGAAAAAACTTTGCATCATTATTGTATATAATCATGCAATCCTATTTATAAAATAATGAATGCAATGTTATTTATAGAATATTAAATGCAATCATATTTATAAAATAGCAAATGCAATCATTTTTACAAAATAATAAATGCAATCATATTTATAAAAGTAATAAATGCAATCATATTTATAAAATAATAAATGCAATTATATTTTGAAAGTAATAAATGCAATCATATTTATAAAGTAATAAATGTAATCATATTTATAAAATAATAAAAAATCAAATCGTATTTATAAAATATGTTTGCAAAGTTTTGTCATGCGGAGTTTAAAATTATTGAAGCCCCATTTGTTGATTCATCTAGAGCTTCCTCATGGAAAAGCAAAAAGTCCACTAACAGTCAAGTGGCCCCATTCATCAGAACCGAAAAAAAATATTTAATGTAAATAATAGATATAAAGAAAAATATTTCATATAAATAAAAGATTTAAAGAAAAAACATGCAATATAATAAAATTTAAAGAAAAAAATATTTCATATAAATAAAAAAGATTTAAAGAAAAATATTTCATATAAATAAAGATTGAAAGAAAAATATTGAATATAAATAACAGATTGAAAGAAAAATATTGAATATAAATAACCGATTTAAAGAAAACATTTGTGATATAAATAATTGATTAAAAGAAAAATATTTCATATAAATAAATAGATTTAAAGAAAATTATTTGTAATATAAATAACAGATTTAAAGAAAAATATTTTATAAAAATAAATAACAGATTTAAAGAAAAATATTTCATATAAATCATAGATTTAAAAAAAAATATTGAATATAAATAATTGATTGAAAAGAAAAATATTTAACATAAATAATAGATTTAAAGAAAAAATATTTTATATAAATAAAGATTTAAAGAAAAATATTTTTATATAAATAACAGCTTTAAAGAAAATATTTAATATAAATAGCAGATTTAAAAGAAAAATATTTAATATAAAAGATAAATTTAAAGAAAAAAATATTTAATATAAATAAAAGATTTAAAAGAAAAATATTTTATATAAATAATGATTTAAAGGAAAAATATTTTATAAATAATAACAGATTTAAAGAAAAATGTGTAATAAAAAAGATATAAAGTAAAATATTTAATATAAATAATAGATTGAAAGAAAAATATTGTTATTAATTCCAGGATGAAAATATGAATATTAATTCCAGGTGTCAAGAAATGTTAAAATTAAAAAAAACTTTGTTTTTAAATCTTACAAATACCACGTATTTATTTATTCTTTTACAGAACACTAATAATCGAATTTTAAATGCTATCATGATAAAAGTTTTGAATCCCCATTAAGAAAGATAATTTCATAAAATATATCACAATAAACAAATAATGTAAGTATTGGTTTCCATGAATGAAGAAAAATTCACAAAAATAGCAAAACTGTATATGCAAAGAAGTGAGGTTGCAATCTAAATGTGTCATCAGCAAGTAGCATATAAATATATATGTACTGTCTATATTTTTATATCTTCCTGTCAATATTACTTCTTGATGAAATATATATGGAGTAAAAAATGCAGTTTTAGTGTTAATAGTGAGATTATACAGGTGGAATAGCCCATTTTGAGGCATCGTTTATAAGTAAGAACTGAGATGGAGATCTATTGGGACATTATAGGCAGGCTAAAATCAAACAAGGGGGCAGGGATCTGGTAGTTAAATGTGAATAATTTTGTTTTTCATAGATTTTGATAGCAATTTCAAATCGTATTTTGGTATAATAAAGGTATAACTGGCAAGGATGATCAATAACTACGTCTTGCGTCCATTATCTATATGTGCAGTTATACGAGCACGAAAGACTCGGTCTTAAGGTCTTACAACGGGCTATCTCTAGGAATCATTTACAGAGAGTTCATATGGGTTTAAGAACCATAATACGACATCTTTTCTATAGTTAAAAATTAATTGCACAAAATGAGTTTGCTTAAATTAATGAAAAGTTATTATGGGTACAAAAATTCTCTAGCCACCAGTCTTTACGCCTAGCCCTGATTGGCTAAAAATTTGCAGAAACCACCAGAATAGATGATGCCAAAGTTTCTGATTATGCACTAAAAAGACGATTCCTGAAAGTAATCTGTATAATAGAACAGTTACATTTGAGTAATATATGGTTCAATAAATTCATTTTTTTATTGATCAATAGAATGTTGTTACTCTTTTAAGAAAATGAAAAATAAAAAAAACTGATTTAATTTGGAACATGCTGAAATTCTCATTATGAACTATCTCTAGCCTCATTTGCTCGGGAGCAAAGGGTGTGGGGTCAGAGCACCTTGAGTAGACGACATGTTTTTCTCTCCAGAGTTGAATGCATATTGCTCAAGATCTATTTTGAGTCTGTAAAGATAGTTTGTTTATGCCCATCTGGCTACTCCTACAGATTAGCAGCGTAACAATTTAGCGCATGGATTTGCCTGTCATCTTTCCAGGTTTTTTGACGTGAAACCTATTATAGACGATTTTTGACATATAGACTTTAATTGATCTTTTTACTATTTTCATTTTTTTCTTCAAATCATTGCTGCGTTTTTATCAATTTTGCAAAACAACGGTTGTCCCTTTTCATAGATAATAAATCTATAATCTAACATCGATAAAAATCGATAACATTCTATAATCTAACAATCGATAGCTTCAAAATCGATTTATGTACTATTCAAATAGATTGATAAAATCGATTTATGTACTGTTTGAGATGAAACATATTTCATATTGAATATATTTTCTTACACCAAACTGGCACAATTTATAAGTCATGATAATTTCCAAAATATCCTATCTGTAATATGCTGCCTTATATCTTACTATGTGTTGTTATTTTATATTTACTACTGTGTTTATACATTACTATGCTGCACTTTATCTCAAATTCGTCTTTGTGTGTGATGTTTTTTCTTGAATGGATACCAGTGTAATACATGAAACGCTTTTTGAAATTTAAGATTGATGATTAAATCACGTTTTTTCTTTAAATCTTTTATCACTATTTTTTATTTGTGTTGCACTTAATTTAAAACAAAAATTGAAAAATTCTAAAATGGTATTTTTATTATGGTATTAAAATGGAATTTCAATTTTCACTTAATTTAAATTAAAATATCATAATAAAAAAATAGCAAAAAGAACATAAAAAATAAAAATTCTGCAAGATAGCTCAGTAAAATAATCAAAAGACTATCAAACAATTGCACATTCAGTCATAACTTAAATTTATGAAATATCACTAGCAAGTAAGTTTTATAAAATAAAAATTCCTTCAACATAAACTATTTACTTTACTACAGCTTTATAATGATGGTAATAATAATTTTTCTAAAATAGAAGTATTTTATATTATGACTTATTAAACAATGATAATATATTTGATTAAAAACGATTGTTTTAATACATATTTTTGAAATATATAATTACTTCCTTCCTTTTTATGATCAATATTTTTTAAAACTCAAAAATTTAATTGCTTTTTAATGCATGAAAGGTTATTTTTGTTTAATGATGATTAATTTTTAAAATTGCGTCCCTGAGTTAGAAAGGTTGAAAGACAAAATTCATTTTTGAATTGATGTTTATTATTGACGTGATTTTTAAAATTTCAATAATGAAGCGAATTTAAATGTTTTATAACAAAAATTCAAACCTTTCTGCTGGGATTTAATCCAGATGCCGCCATGTATGTGCTGCTGATAGTTTTTATCTTTTCCAGCGGTCGGAAACGTTCTTCATCCAGCAGCTATGAAAATAAAAGAAATTATTTGATTTTTGCCATTTGAAAGAGCAACTGCTAATTTATTTACTTTCGAAAGTGTAATTCTTTATGGGCAAACAACTTAATATTTTTAACTAAAAATAATGCTATCATGAACACCAATAAAATGAAACTTAAAAACACTTGTATAGATCCATAGATCCTTCTTTGGAGATTAAAAAGAGACTTGAAGGAGTTCTGATTTCTTCAACAGATGCAGATTTGTTACGTGCATATTTCATAATTGCAAAATAATGTACTTAGCTCTTTGCAGATTTGGTTGTGAGCTTGTATTCATTTTTATCAGAAAAAATTTGCATAGGGACTCATGAGTCCCTGTGCAATTTTTCACCACATGATATAAAGCTGTTTATGTATATTTTTTTTTTTGTCTTCACTAATCCAATGGGAAGATGGATCTTAGGCAATGAATTTCCATTAGAAAAAGAACGATGATATACAAAATCCATTAGACAAAAGTATATGATAGACAAAAGTCCAATAGACAAAAAGTATATGATAGACAAAAATCAATAGACAAAAGTAGACAGACAAAAAGTTCAATAGACAAAAGGTATATGACAAACAAAGTTCAATAGACAAAAGTATATGATGAACTGTTGGTGATTGTGTTCTGTTACAAACCTTCCTCTCTACTATTAAATTTCACATTTTCTTTGATATATTTCACAGCACACACATAAATAGCTAACAAGACTTTAGTTCCTGAAATGCTTTTGACAGCTACGTAGTTATCGAGCCATCAAGTTCTATCATTTGTTGAAGATTCATCAATTCTCATCCAAACTGCAACAACGGAACTCAGTCTCATGCATTTATCTGTCACTTTAAGATCCCTCTTTTTGCATTTGATTGATACTGCAGACAGTCTCATGTGTATAAAGCAAGCAAGATGTTTTGATTGTTTTGGCCGATCAATGCGTTTATATTCTCTTGAGAATCAACCATTCTTCGGCTTTGATAAATAAATAGAAAATAATATCTGTAGGTATTCTCAAAGAAAATTTTATTTAACCCATATATTTTTTTAGTATTAAGTTTGTCACATCTGAAATAAACCTTTCAAAGATCGTACCTAGCTTTAAAAAAAATAGTATGAGAAATAATTTGAAAAAAATAAATAAAAATAAAATTAAAAGCTTTTCGGAATGTTCTATATAATGAACATTGTGTTTCATAAATAGTTTTGTAAAAGTAAAATAAATAAAGTTATGTTAAGTAAAATCCTTAGGATCCTCATAGCTGTGTGACTAACGTTCTGGCATTCGGTGCCATAGATGTTTGTAGTAGTTCGAATCCACTTTAAACCGTAGGTTCTGGTCTGTTGTGCATAGGACTTACAACCCCATGGGTCAAAACAAAACATTCCCTGTCTCGAAATCTGCTAGTAGGCAGACGCCCTTGGTCCACTATGGAGCTCTTGAGGCAATGAAGAAGAACGAAAACTTATTCTAATAAAACAAATATTTACTTAAAATAATAATTATGATCATCGCAAATGAAAAACAATTCTTATTTTATTTTTTACGTAGAAAATTTATAAGCCCTACAAATTCCCAGCTAAAATAATAATGGCTGAGAATACAAGACTATATATACTAAATAATTTTTTTACCATTTGATTATAATGAATTATTATCAATAAAACTAATCTTAAGATAATAGCAAAAACTTTTAAAGCTCATAACTCCATTATTTGATTAATTAACTGCAATGCTAATTACCAGATTTTCAGATTATGTTTAATCAGACGTAATTTAAAGTGTTATAATTATCAACATTAAAAATGTATTATTATTTTTCATATTTCATAATAATTACCCTTTTTAATGAAGGATTATAATTAAAAACTTCATAAAAAATATGTGTAAATTTGACAAATGAAAAACAAATAAAAACAGCTTAATACTATTAAAAAAAAAAAGTATCAATTTATGACTAACTTTACTAATACTTTAATCGCTTTTTTTAGGATAAAAATGTATATTCGAGGTTGATTATAGTTAACAAAAATACATTTACAATTTATTTTCTTCAAAAACTGTTACAAGTAATTAAATTTCTTCAGCCAACTAAAAGAATTATTTAATATAAATTTATTAAAAATTTTATTTCTCATCTAAGAAAAACAACAACAACAACAGAATTTAATTTGTCTTAGATTTTAATTAGCAATATGTTAAATTTAATAAACAAAAATTGTAGTGCTCTCAATGTATATTAGATTTTTTAATATTTTGTAAAAATATATATTATAAATAAAAAATATAAAAATAAAAATTATAAAAATAAAAAATAAATAAATAATAAAATATATAAAAATATTTTTTAAAAGAGTAAAAAATATTTCATTTATGGTTAGTAAACTAATAAATTGTTAAAAATATTTTTTAAAAAGAGTAAAAATATTTATTTTAAGGTTAGCAAACTAATAAATTGATAAATATATTTTTGAAAGAGTAAAAATATTTATTTTATGAATTAGTAAACTAATTTATAAAAACATTTTTAAAAAGAAAAATATTTATTTTTTTGATAAATTGATAAAAATTTTTTGAAAGAGTAAATATTTATTTTATGATTAGTAAACTAATAAATTGATGCATTCGAAGGTTAAAATGCATTCGAAGACGACTAAACGAAACTTGATATTTAATGTAAATTTGATTTTTAAAGATCAAATGAAATTGAAGACGGTAAAGCTATCAAAATGTGAATACGTCGTACAGGTAGAGTTTGAAAGTATTTCTGTAAAAATATAAACTGCTATTTCTTTCATTAAATATCATCAAAGAGATCTTTTCATTGATTTCGAAAAAAATACAAAATATGTTTTTCTAACGGTTTTAAAACTCTCTAATGGCAAAAAGTACTTTTATTGTTCCTTATATATTTAAAATCGCCATTACTTAAGTTTTTATTCTTAAATATTTTCCTTAAAATAAGGAAACAGTTCAGATGTTGAGTTTGATCTTTTTATTGAATTAATAAATGTAAGAGGAAATTCTTATTGAGATATACAGAAGGAAAACACACAAAATCATGTTGTATGATTGAAGATAGATAAATTAAAAAAAAAGTTTAACTCTTACAGAATGTTTATCTTTTCATTTATAATTGAATTAAAATTTTTTATACTGCTTTGTAATATTAAAAAGTCAAACGGGAATAAACGGAAATAAGTGTTTGTCTTAAAATTTATTTATTGCAAGATTTATCAAAATAAATAAAGGCATTGATATTGTTTTTAATTAAATAGTATTTTTAAGAACTCCTTTCTTAACATTTTGAACATCAAATAGAGAATAGCAAATGATTAGAAAAAAAAAAAGCAATTAATGGGCTAATGGTAAAGTGTTCTGCACTGAGTTGCATTCACTGCTTTCAGAGACAGTAAATTGTTGTAAATCGGTAATTGTAGTAATGCAGAGACAGTAAATTGTAGTAAATCTGTAATTGTAATAAATTGTCAAATTAAGAGTAGTAAATCGGTAATTGTAATAAATTGTAGTAATTAAGAGTAGTAAATCGGTAATTGTAATAATTCAGACAAGTAAATTGCAGTAAATCGGCAATTGTAATAATTCAGAATAGTAAATTGTAGTAAATCGGTAATTGTAATAATTCAGACTAGTAAATTGCAGTAAATCTGTAATTGTAATAAATTGTCAAATTAAGAGTAGTAAATCGGTAATTGTAATAAATTGTAATAATTAAGAGTAGTAAATCGGTAATTGTAATAATTCAGACTAGTAAATTGCAGTAAATCGGTAATTGTAGTAATTCGGGTAGTAGTAAATTGTGAAAGAAAGAAAGAAATTGTAAAAATATGTGCGAGCTACTCTCATCAACAGTCAGATTACAGTTGGTATTTTACTGACTTTTATCCTAACCGGTGCAATTACCCATAAAAGTCCTCCCGAAAGGCAACTATTTTCTATACCCACCAGTGAGCAAGTTCACAGAAGCACTAGGATGCATGATGTAAAAAACAAATGGAAAATTAATAATTAAGGATCATGAAAACAAAGTATTTTAATCTATAAACCCTTTATAACAACGTCGAAAATAATTCCTAATCTTTTTCAAAGCTAAGTTATTATCATTAATTACTTTATAAGAAGTCAACTTTCTTCTTCTTCAATGGCTCAAAAGCCCCATGGTGGGACAAGTCCGTCTGCCTACTAGCATATACTGAAGCATCAGGCGTTTTCTTTTTTTACAGGATAGGGTTGTCAGCCCTACGCCAAACGCTCTACAGTCATATTAAGTGGAGACCTACGGTTTAAAGAGGATTACGAAACACTATAAACATCCATGGCACCAATGGGACTCGAACTCGAAACCTGTGGCACTGAGTGCCAAATTAGTAGTCAACCAAAATTTTTAAGTGCCATTTATAATCTGTTAAGAAATTGTTACAGTAACTCTCTTTTGTTAAATTATCTATTAACTCCCTTTAATTATATGTTAACTTTAACTATTTATTAATTATCTTTTTGTTAGATTTTTATTTCCAGAGATCGCACATAAAATGCAAATTATAAACGCACGAGACTGTTAAATAAAGGTTATAATAAAAGGGATTGTTTTAATTAGAATTAAGTGAAATATTTAAAAAAAAAAACAAATATTTTATTTGAATATTTCGTCAATGTCAAAAATCATAAATATAAATAAGTAAATTTCCTCCCGCTATAAGGAATATTATGAAAACCCATAATTACTACGATATTATTAAATTATTTTCCCCAACATGTGTTTGTGTAAAGTTTGACTTTGATAGCTTATCATAAAATAGTTTTAAAAAATGGCAATATCTTGAAGAATAGTGACAAATATCCCAATGGAATGAAATAAAAGATTATAATAATAATAAAAAAGACATTATTTTAATAAGAATAAAATAAATTTAAAAAACAAAACCTGTTTGAATCAGATGTTTCGCCTTTAAAAATCTTTTTTTAATAAAAGTCAACCATACACAGAAATAAAATTCTTAAATGATCATTATAACTTGTTTAGAAATTGTAGCAAAATAGAAGTTTGAAGTAATGTTTTCTTTTTTCACAAATACAATTTTGTGTTAAGAAAATGCCTTGAAAGGACATGTATTCTCGAAAAATTGGTACAAAAAAAATCAAATGTAAGTCAAATGGTCCAAATAGATTCAACGCAACCCGCCTTTGGATTAATTAATACCAGTTAAATACCACTTCCACCTGATCATATTCCACGTCATCCAGGAGAGTTCATTGCAAAATGAACAGAGTTAGATTCAACGCAAGTTTAATTAATTGTATAACTTTTGAGTTTCATTTTTTCATTAGTTAACTAATTAAAGAAACATTTTAAATTAATTGTTTTATTTAATATTTATTAGAAATGCTTGTTGTATATTAAATGATTTTACAATAATCTCTTACTAAAGGTTATTAAATGTTTTCATGGTGTTTCTTATAGCTATGATGAAATTGAATAAATTTATGTTGTTATTGATGTTTCTTATCCCACTTCGTAGACATCTAGACCAAGACGATGAAGCCGTTTGGTCTCAGGGAAGGAGGGAAAGGGGGACAGCTTCTTATTGATGAGCACTCGTATGTAGAAGTCGGACTTGGCTCCGTGACGCTGACTTTTTATGGGGCAATGTTATCAGCCTTACACCCGACGCTCTACAATCATACGAGACTGGGATATACTTAAAGGGCTTAAGTGGATTCCAACTCACTACAAACATCCACGGCACTGCCGGGACTCGAACCCGAAATCTGTGGCACCGAGCGCCAGAGAGCTAGTCACTCGGTTAATCAGACCCATAAATTTATGTAATTCTTTTTAATAATGACATATCTTACTAAAAATAACTATATTTTTCCTAAATTGTTATTAAAACAATAGAGAGTTTTTGCATACCGTACGTTTGTTACCGTAGGACGTCCGTTAGCTTTTTCTCCCTAGCGCGCATGCTCATAGGAAACATTATTACAGATACGCATGCGCAGTTTCCTATGAGCAAGCGCGCTACGGAGAAAAAGCTAACGGACGTCCTACGGTAACTAACGGGCGGTATGCAAAAACTCTCTAATATCTTTTACAAATTCACGCGGCTACATAAAATTATCAGTACACAAAAATAGTTTTAAACTATACATTTTCCATTCAAAATTCTGGAAATAAATGCATGAAATATAAATTTTAGAAGGAAAAAATTTTAGTTGTTCTATAAGTACACTAAGAAATTTTATCTCCACTATTCGTGAAGATCAAAGCTTAAAATTTCAATGTAAGTTCATATGAAATGTGTGAACAACTATTTGCAAATTTAAAAACACATCAATGATTTTCAGAAATATTATATTCGAATCACTGTTGTAATATATTAAGATATCATGTGGAACTTCACAGGATTTTTGTGCTTTCTGTATATTATGCAATAACTTGATAAAATATGCATTTAAAGTTTTTCCCCAGCCATATAAAAAGCTTTCAAATGAAAATTTATGAAACTATCAGGCGAGAGTGTTGGAGGAACATCAATAATTCATGAGATAACTGTGGCAGCAAGTTTATCTTGACATGCCTGATCAACAAGTGTGTATCGTAGATCTAAAATCCTTGATGTTTTCTGAAGTCGAAAGCATTTCTTATGAAAAAGTTTTTTTATCAGTATATTTTTAATAAAGTATTTTCTTTTTTTATTTTTAGAGCAGATAGAGAGAAGAAAAGGGTGAAAAGTATACCAAGGATTGAATTATTATAAATTGAATAATCATATTTGTTACTTTTAATTGTGACTCAATATAGGATAGTACCTTTTCATTTCATTTTCACCCATTAGAGCGTTTATCTTAGTACAATAAGCAGAACTCGACTCGGGGCAACGTGCCCTTAAGGAACCCTTAAAGGAATTGGCTTTTAAGATGATTTTGTAAATAATTGTTATATAATTATATATTTTTGTGTTATGAGTCGCAGTTATGCAATGCTGTCTTTGCAATTTTGATAAATATGACAGCTAAATATCGCGTTTTTATTTTGAGAAATAAGGGCCTGAATGGCCGTGTGACTAGCGGTATGGCGCTGGTTATCACAGGTTTCGAGTTCGAGTCCCGGCAGTGCCGTGGATGTTTGTAATGGTTCGGAATCCACTTTAAACAGTAGGTGCCGGTCTAATATATGATCGTAGAGCGTTGCGGGGGCATTGCCGCTCCGCGTCCGTGGCTTATTTTCAAGTTACACGCGCCCCCTGAGTAATGCAAAGTGAGTAACGTCTGTGCAGCGTTTGCCTTAAGGCATCAAAAACAGTTGTCTAAGTGTTTCCAGCTGCATTAGAAAAAAATGTTGAGAAATAATTTAGCTTGTATCCGGGAACAACACTGAACCAAGACCATCAACCTATCGGTTCTAACTTTTATATGTACATTGATTATTAAACCTCATATTCAATTACATATTGTCTTTCCTTTTTTTGTACTTCTGTGTCGACTTCCACGTCATTACAATATTCCATTAACTGTACTGCACTGGTTCAGAGTCCTATCAATCGTGGAAAATTAGTATACATGAGGCTGATACACTCTGTATAACAAATTCAAAGCAGCCGATTGCCATTTTCCACTAGTTTCGAGAAAATTTTCAAACAAGACATTAGGGCGTTCTCAACATTTTCCTCTCCTCAGAGAAGAGGTGAGAAGTAGGGATTGCAATATCGAACCAAAAGTTCAATACCGGTATTCGGTATTTTTTAGATCTTAATACCGGGATACCGGTTTTAATACCGGTAGTGGAATTTTAGAAAGAAAAAAAAAAAAACAACACAGGTGTTTTTATGTTTTATTTGCCAGTTTCATTAGAGAATGTCTTCTTCTAATGCAGATGGCAAACACTTACACACTTGGTCTTGGATGCCTTAAGGCAAGCTCTGCACAAACGTTACTCACTTTGCATTACCCAGGGCGCGTGTAACTTGAAGATAAGCCACGGACGAGGAGTAACAATGCCCCCGCAACGCTCTACGATTATATTCGACCGGGACCTACGGTTTAAAGTGGATTACGAACCACTACAACATCCATGGCACCGCCGGGACTCGAACCCGAAACCTATGGTACCGAGCGCCAGAGCGCTAGCCACTCGGCCATTCAGGCCCTTCATTAGAGAATGTAAATATCACAAAAAAAATTTGTAACTTATAAATTATAACAGTATATAAAGAATCGCAAAAAGTAAAGGAACATCTTATTTATTTAAATCACAAAAAAGTGTAAATATCACTATTCAGTCTGCGGTACTATTACAAATTTTTGAAATGTGATCTTAAAAAACATAATACATCGATTTTACTATCATTAACCCTGGATCGTACTTTTGTGCAAAAAATTGCAATTAGATTCTTTCCTCTTTAATAAATTTGTATCATGTTTCGTTTTTAAATGTGTATGGAGTCCGCTTGTAGTTCCTCCATTTGCTTTAATAACTCTTGAACATTTTTACATTGTGCCACCATATTCTTTTTCATCATATAAAACAATGAAACCAAACCGAAGTATTATCAATTGTTTTTTTTATGTTCTTTAAAGTTATTCTTATTCATTATTAAACAATTTTTGGGCAGATAAGAATTCTAAATTTCTAGTAAATACCGAAGAACGATATTTAAACTTGTGAATGCTGGTATTACAAAATTGTACAAAGGGCTCAAAAATTGTATTGCAATTCCGGTATACAGGTATTGCAATTCCTAGTGAGAAGTAAGCCTGCCAGTCGAAGGAAAAGAAAATAAGAATTAAATGATAGCATACCATGGGAAAAAGTACAGAAGTACATACCTGATCAAAATCAAAGATAATTTCATTCAGTAATCGTATGCATTCCACACCGTTGTTGATGTCTTCACTGTAGAAAGACGCGAAATTGGGTATCGATGCAAAGAGTACACCACAGCAGCTGTACGACTGAGCGTAAAGTTCCTAAATGAAAACAAACTTATGTTTTAATTGTTGGATACATAAAAATATATTTTCTTCAATACAGTTGAATTGGAAGAATAAAAATATATAGAAACCAATGTTAATGATGTGTAATGTTTATTAAATAATGACCTTTGATAATTTCTTACTCGCTTATCTACAAATGTAGTTGAAAAACATCAAAGTATGGTTTTAAATGTCCGTTCATAATCATGTAAAAACCTGATTTAATAGCATCATTGATTTAATAATTAGGTTTAATCAATTAGTGAATTGATTAGTAATATGAGAATCAATTAGTGAATTGATTAGTAATATGAATCAATTGGTGAATTGATTCTCATATTACTGTATAACGCAATGTCTGAAGTCAAATTTAACAATGACAAATATTGATGTACTAAATAAGAAATAAAGAAAAAATATGTAAAATGAGTACATTATGCATCATTTTAATTAAAAGAAAGCGACATCCTTTTAAGAATTTCAATTTGTCATGAATGCACGCATATTATTTATTTAAGTAAGAGTAAATAAATAAGTAATGATAAGTAGTAATTAAATTAGATATTTAAACACAAATATTTAAGTGAATTTTTAAAAGAAATTAAATCAGCAATGCTGAAGATGTTTTGAAAATATAAATTTAATCAATTTTCAAATAAAATTCTAGAGTTGTTGGTGTTGTGATTAATCCTCAGTGTTCGGTAGCGCGGGACGTACACCCCATGAGTAGTCTAAATACGTGAATGGAGGGAAAGCTTCTGTTGTGATGGAGCACCCGTAGGTAGGTTCTGAGTATAAAATGCATCCAGGTATAGGCTGGCTCGGAGTAGCGTAAGAAGGAGGGTAGTGCCTTCCGGGAGGACTTTTCGGGGGAACGACCCCACATTTGCGTCGTATATGGAAGTAAAACCCGGAAAACTCCCACCAGATAGTCCGACTAACTTGGCAAGAAGCTGAACATCCCAAACGCCATCGAGTCTCCTCGTATTTTGAAACAGTATCTACAACAATGCCGCCAGCGGATTGAACTGCAGCCCTAACGCTCATCAGCTGCACACGTTATCACTGAGCCACGAATCGGGATCTAGAGATCGCAAACAAATTTTTACATGAAAAAAAATTTGTACAAAAATACCAATTACATTTAATAACCACATTTTTACGAATAACCTGTCAAATATTATATTATAATCACATTTACTACTATATAAATTCTCAATATCGATGTCAAAACATTTTATTTATGCCACATTTTAGGAAGCATAAAAAACATTCTGGCAAGAAAGTGAATTAAAATGTATAAAATCTTTAATTAATCATTTTTTTTTTTTTTTTGCATGTACTTTTCTTTACATTAAATAATGTTTAGTTCTAAGAACACTTATTTCTATTTCTCCTGCATTTTTTAATTTTACACAATTTTTGTGAATGCAAAGAGCTGTACTCCAAGAATCCAGGAACAACGCCATGTTTAATTTATTTTTATTTTTGCATTATTGTTAAATGAAGAAAACGACAAGTGGTTCCTTACCTCGTAGTTCCTGTCCTGCAGCAAAAAGTAAGAAGCGACGTGGTCTGGGAGAATGTTCTTGAGAAGTTGCTGATTGTGCTGTCTCAGTTCTCTCATCTCCTGGAGTTCCTTTTGAGCCTGCAACTTCCACAAGAAGTCCAATCGAGACGTGATCTCTATCTGTTTGAGAAGAGCGCACAGATAAGCTTCATTTCAATTGATACTTGAGAAGATAAAAGAGATTTTAATGGCCGATCCGCTTTGTTCTATGTCGTATCATGAAATAATAAATTTAAGGTAAAAATGAGATAAAAATTTATTTGAAAACAAATATTTCGTTATTACTGTAGCATATTTATTATGTTGGAAATTAAAATATCTAACTGAATAATTCCAGAGTTAATTTTTTGATAAATCTGCCGACAAAAAAATTATATTATATTCGCTAATTTAGTAAATGATATGTATTTAATAAATCAAAAAAGTATTATTTATTAAATTTTTATTGAACTGTATGCTTTATTATATCAATAATATTAGAAGCCTTTCTGAGAACTATTGTTGTTTTTTAATGCTATATATACTTTGATATAAATTACTAGAGCGAAAGATACATAGTAGTTTCAGCCTTACCTAGGATGCTACATTGTATCCATATTTGGTTACAGCATATTTGTAAGGCTGGTAACTGAAGATTTTACACTTTCTAGAAAAAAAAATTTATTTTGTCCATACCGCCACAGATACCGGAATCTTTTGGTTCAGCTACATTTACAGGGTTTCGAATACGGCCTCCCAAAGTCATACGCAGTATACACCAGGTCAATCAGGTCTTTCTTAAGAATCAATTAGTGATAAATGATTAAATTTATTTGCTGAATTTACATTTCTTGATCATTTTTCAAACTAGGTTGTCATTAATTAAATAACAAAAACATAACTTTTCTACACAGCTATACTTCGTTTAATGAATATAATCGATAATATTAGTATATTTTATTCTAGAAAAGTTATAGTATTATTTGTATAAGTATTAAAGTATTAGTACTATTTGTTGTTTCCATTTCTCGATTATCCACCGTATAAAGTCTATTTTTTGTAAAAAAAAAACCAATATTAATTTCAACGCAATTGTTTATAAAAAATTAAAATTTATAATTGAAAATAAATATAAAAAAACAAATTAATGAAGTTCAATATTTTAATAAAATTATGAATGAATTAATATCCAAAACACGGCTATTTCTAAATTTCACTATGCAACTTCTACTCTCAGAAACTGCAGACGTTTTTACAGTCAGTTTTTTAAGCATGTATCTAGTGGTGATGATAAATGACATCACCACTACTAATTTGCATATTATATTTTGTATGCAATATTATTTTATGTGTACTGCTTAATTTTTATTAAAGTACACTTGTGTTGGGTTAAGTAAAGATAATTTTTCTTATATTTCCTTGAAACAGTTTATTTATTAATAGATTAGTATATATAATTGATTTTATATTAGGAAATGTAATCCATAATCTACATTAGTTTGAAAAGAAAAAAAAAAAAAAACTCGAGTACTTTTAAAACCAATTCAATCATCTCGAAATTTCGCATGCAAATTTGTTTATACCAGTAGTGTTTTTATACACACCGTATGGATACAACTGTGCTAACAACAACGATTTCTAAAAATAATTAATCAGCGGAATGAATGTTCTGATAGGCTAAGGTGCACAAGTGCAAGACAAGATCGGATGACTGTGCGACAGATCCGAACTGATAACGGAATCAGTGTCCACCAATCAACAAAGTTTACAGCCTCTTCCATACCATCTGTGGTACCATCCATTATCTCAGGCTCTTCAATCAGAGAAATAACGCTTACAAAGATATTTGAGTCACCTGCCTTTAACCTCAATGGACTAGTATAGACTTTCTAGACTAGTAATAATAATTAATTAGTAGCATCAAAAGTATTCAGCGACCACAACAGTAATAATAACTCTCAAGTACAACTTGAACGGTTCAATAATATTTTGACAATATATGTTTCTCATCCGCAATCGTCGAGAATTTTTCAACAAGATAATGCCAAACACATCCATGTTGTAGCATTGTCCAAAACAGACTTTTTATCAACTGAACAAGTATGACTACAACAGTAATAATAATTCTAAGTACTGGTAGAAGGTCTTAAAGAGTGATAATAAAATATATTTTATTAAAAATATTTATATCATATGTTTTTAGAGAGGAAAGTTTTCCCCATTTATTGATTGAATCTGCAATCGTCGATGCAATTTTTCAATCATTTTATTATTTGTGTATGAGAATTATGCCAATAAACAAATAAATGCTCTTCATCCATGTTGTTGGCCTGCGCTTCTTTGTAGGAAGAAATCAACAAAATCTTTTCATCAACTGATCAAAATTCATTTATTTAACTTTTAAGTTATAATTCACAAGAATTTGTTACGTGTCCAAATTAATGAAAATCTGGCCTCCTGTAATGGACAATAATCAAAAGAACGGGTGGATGGGTGGTAGAAATTCTTAAAGTGAACTTGTGATAGAAAATCAGTTTAGGGAAAAATATTTTATTCAGGTAAAAATATTTATATTTATTGGATTATTTTTCCCTAAACAACTATGCACAAAAACCCTCCTTTAAAGAGGAAAGTTTTACCCTTCATGGTATATCATTTATTGATCCTGAAACATTAGCTGTGGGATTTTTGAAATGAGAAAATCAGTTTAGTGGAGATTGAAAATTCCTGTATCCTACATCAGGTCTTGAATTTTTAATCAAAATTTTATTTAACTTGTGTATGAGAGAATTATGTACATTTAAAAACGGCCTCCAAAATGGAAAAATAAATGTAACTTTCTTCATGGTATATATCAATTATTTTGATTGGCATTATTTTTAGATTGGCCTGAAAATTCCTGAGAAGAAAAATTCATTTATTTAACTTTAAGTTATAGAAATAGAGGGGCCCTAAACAATGTACACTGAAAACGTGGACATGTAGGGGTATTTTGATTGGCCTGGAGTAAATGAGGAAAAATGAGAAAATCAGTTTAGTGATTGAGATGAAAATTCCTGCATCTACATCAGGTATTGAAATATTAGATTTATTGGACGAAAATTCATTTATTGGACTTTAAGTTATAATTCTAATGATTCTATTTTAGAGAGTACACTGCCCTAAAAAACAATGGACAATAATCCTAAAAGGATTTACGGGTGGATTACACTGCCCCTGAAAATTTTGATTGGCCTCCTGCTGTAAAATTGAGAAAAATCAGTTTAGTGAAGACAGAAAATTCCTAAAAGAAATATTAGATTTATTGATTTACGGGTGGATAATTCCAAGATTATATTTTAGAGAGGCGTGTCCTCTATGTAACGTAAATGCTGCTGGGAAAAAAAAAAAAGGTTTTAATGAATCAGCTGTTGTTACCTATTTATAAATAGTAAGTACTTAAAGGGCCCAGTTTACCACCACTTAAAGCGACATTTACAAAAAACGTCTCACATTTTATTGGAAATTCTCTTAAAAGAAAAGTGAGATAATCTGTAATCCCTTCACACGAACTATTT
The DNA here is from genome assembly GCA_021605095.1 of Caerostris extrusa. NCBI lineage: Eukaryota > Metazoa > Arthropoda > Arachnida > Araneae > Araneidae > Caerostris > Caerostris extrusa. The sequence continues at coordinate 26,882 of BPLR01021283.1, read as the reverse complement.
ACTGTAATGCTTTGTGATTTTTTTGTTGTATAAAAGCAAAATTTTCTTAGCCACTTTCATTTTTAGAAATTGGATCGTAAACCCGCTAGAAAGGATTACGAGTAATAGAAGAAAATACTTTTATCACTCAGAATTTGATTCTTTTTCTCATGAACATGTGGACATCAAGTTTGGGATAGATAAGAGGATTTCGACACCTCACAAAACTTTCAGGAATGCAAAAATCTTAATGAAATACATTCAGGAAATTCTTTTCTGTTCTATTACTCTTGAGATTTTAATAAATATATCAAATTATGGGGCTACAAATAGCTAATGTTGTCCAAGAGAAGAGGTCTCATGGTGTAAAGTGCCCAATAATCTTGATGGATTAGTTAATTTAAACCATAGGAAGAAATTACATAAAAAAAAAAAAAGATATTTTAAACTTATTTTGACTATCACTAATGGTAAGCATTTGACACCACTTTAACAGACATTTTTAAATTACATATTGTAAATTCTCTTTTATTTAAAAAGAAAAATGATAATCAAAAGAGTTTCATTCAATTTATTGCAGTGGTGCAAAAATTATTGTGTTTTTTTATTATTTCAAGCTTTAAGGGATATTTTAGAATAAAATTTTATTCATTTATATTTATGTAATGAACGATTTTTGAAGAGCGATTTATACTAATAATTTTATAGCCAGCGTTTTCTTTTTGCATTTTAGGCTATCAAAGTAATGATGAAAAGAAAGCAAATTCGAGTGATTTTATTATATGAGTTCAAAATGGGAAGTAAAGCAACAAACTTACTTGCAATATCAATCATCATTTGGCCAATGGACTCTCTGAAAAAGGCATCTGCTCCACACGCGTAGTCCATTTCACGCAATAGCCAATACAGAGATGTAAAACTACCCAGCTACGCCCCAAATTGATAAACGTGACGAATAGAGACAGCAGAGACGCCGAACCCATTGCTCAAAAACAACATGTCATCACTCCCTGTGAAGAGGTCTCCCGGATCAAGTAGTGAGGGAAGTCTTAATGTACCCCCGAGACAAAAATACGCTACAGAGCAATGAAATACAATGATTGAATAATGAAATATTCACCGAAGTGAGCGTCCTCAGTGGACTATCAGCGGATGTACAACTCAACATTTGTTCCAAAAATTTCCCAATGGAGATGAGAGTCTTGTAGACGGACGCCCTTCTGCGATTGAAGATAGCAAATTGATGGACATTATAGAAGAGGACATACGCAAAAAGGACTTAATAGGTGGCAAAGAATGAAATGTTTGACCATTTAATAATTGTTCGACATATGTACTAAATTGAAGAATCATAAAAACTCGACAAATGGGTGCCTCGCGAGCACCACCTTACGTAGACCAATTCACTACAACTTCTACAATCCTGGCGAAACCATCCTATCAGAAAAGTATTGCAAAGAAATCGACAAAATGCACCAAAAACTGCAACATTTATGCTCGGAAGGAGCAATTTTTCAGCATTACAAACTTGTCTCACAAATGACTACGCAGAAACTGAGCAAACTGAAATGCGAAACTCTACCTCACCCAACTTACTCACCGGACCTCTCACCGACCAACTAAGTTAAACTGCAGGTCCCGGTCTAATTCACCCAAAGTGTGCACAAAATGACCGCAGAGCGACAAACCAAACCAAACCAAACCACCGACCGACTATCACTTTTTCAACCACCTTGAGAATTCAACAACCAAGCAAGCAGCAGCTTAAAATTCATAGGTTCTAAAACTCCAGAATTCAATTTTGCAGGAATAAATATACTTATTTTTTGGTGGCAAAAATGCATAGATCTAAATAGTTCCTATTTTGATTTTTAAATTCTATTCTAAGCTTCGAGATACTGCTTTAAAATTGATAGTGAAAAAATTTCAATTATTTTTACACCAACCCACTATTTATTGTATTACCAATTTTTTGTTTTGTTTTTTTGTTCCGTATCTTTATAAGTGCCACTTTGCGACCCATCTCCTTCATTCTTAGTAAATTAAGTGTAAACTTTCAAGTGGATCATAAAGGATTGGAGGTAAGGCAAGATAAAACTTTTATTGCCAGGGGAGTTGATTGTCTTCTCTTGTGAACGTCAAGCTAAGAATCGATCGAAGAGGATTTTGGCAGCTTAAGCGCCTTCAGTAGTACCAGAATCCAAAGCAATAAAACATTCTAAAGGTATTTTTTTTCCTTCTGGTCTTTCCAGTATATCTGAGATTTTAAATCTATTTCACCCTCAAGCCTTTGCCGGATTTCTAGTGAAATTCTAGCCGGGGCACAGAGAACAACAGAGCTTTGATCTGCAAAGAGATTTGAAGTTTTTTACTCTTTAGCTCGTATGTAACGGTGATACTTCCACGAGAGGAAAGACAAGAAAAAGTTATAAGAATAGAATCCCTTGTTTCGGCTTTTATTGAGAGAAAAGCCAGAGGAGACAGTGAAGTGCATTGTCAAAGGAGATTTTTACCATCTTTATTGAAAAATATCTTATATGCAGATGTCTATATATAGATGTATAAAGGTATTGTTTTCAGTATTTGTCAGCTAACTTTAATAATGGCGACTTTATTTTAAATAGGAAGAAGGGCATTCATTTTTGTAGGATCATATATAGTTTATTTATTAGATAAATAAATATTCGTTAAAATGTAAAATTAATGTAAAAATATTTTAATATATAATATTATTTTTTTATAAAATAAAAGCTATTAATCAAGTTTTTAAGGGTCATTTGAGATATCTGAAAAGTACTATCACACCAAAATCAGAATAGTAAAGAATGTGATTTTAGCTTATATAATTTTAATATATTTTTTTTATTTTCCTCTATGTTTATACAAAAAAAAATAGTTTTCCAACGATGAAGTCATTTGTAATATTTGATAGATATTCTTTGTCGTTTTTTTTAAAATTTTTTATAACCTTAAACATGAAAATTAACGAATAAATAAAGAAATTATTTTAATCTTTCAGTCTTTTCGTGATTTCATTTCATTTTTTTGTGTGAGTTATTATACTAAATAAATTAAAAATTGAAAGTTGAATTATGAAAACAATTTAAAAAAATTATCAATGACAATTTCTTCAGAAATGTGTGGTTGTAGCAAGCAAAAGATGTAGGAGACGCAAGTAGACAAACATACTGATATTAAATAAGGAAAAAAACTTACCAATCTGCAATGGTAGCTAACCATGTAGAAGAATATGGCGAGGAGAACAAGAGCACGAAATTTAAGAGGAACGCAAGGTTTCCTATACAAAATGATTTCAGATAGATTAATAATGAAAACCGGAATTATATTGCATTTATAATAAAAGATTCAATTAAATATACCACTTCAGAATTTAATAGTACACTTACTAAATATAATATTATATTTATATTAACATATACTAAATATATTATTATATTACTATATTATTATTTATCATATACTATATGTATCATTGCCTGTCAACCATGTTAGTTAATTTTTGAAATAAATGAGAATTTTTTTAGCATCTTTAACAAGTATGTTAAAAAAAAATGCATTTGTTGTTGTTTTAACTGAATCAAACTATAATCTTCATTAAAAATAATTAAATTTTTTTAAATTTTATAAAGAGTTCATCAAATTAATGTTTCATACAAGAGTGGCCGAATCACTTCTAACCGAGTTACTGAACGAAAATATATATATAAAAAATATTTATAAACCTTTTTTCCATTTGGAGCCAAAATACTTTTTAAATGAGCAACTCTTTTATCTTTAATTCCAGTATTAAGCAGCGCATGTTCGTTTGGAAAGGGTAATAGCAACAAAAAGAGTCCATCTCAACAAAGACATCGGACGATTATGTTTCATCTCCTTATTTAGTGATTTATAAAAATCAAATTTATGTTTTTTTTTAGTCGAAGCGAGATTGGTTCATATTAACTCTGATAATCTGGCATTGTACAATTAATAAGTCATACGAAAGTAATATTAATAAGTACTTATCTTCTTAGTTCTTCTCTTATCTTTTTCAAATAATGTGGACTGGTTAACTGGGCAATTAACACACAAGGGAAGGAAGCGGAAGGGTGGGCCACCCTCTCAACAAAGACATCTGACGATTTATATTTTATTTCCTTATCTAGTGATGATTTATATAAATTCGAAATGTTTTTTTGCTTATCCGAGGCGGGCTCCTTTCATATTAACTCTGAAAATTGTGTATTGTACAATTAATAAGTAATACTATAATAATATTAGGGCCTGATGGGCGAATGACTGGCGCTCGGTACCACAGGTTTGGTGTTCGAGCCACCAGCGGTGCCATAGATGTTTGTAGTATCCACTTTAAACCGTAGGTTCAGGTCTAATACGGCTGTAGAACGTTGGGCGTAGAAGTAACGACCATACCCCGTAAAAAGAGAAAAACCTCGTCTCGAAATCTGCCAATAGATAGGCGGCATTGGCCCACCAGAGAGCTGTTGCACCAATGAAGAAGAATATATATTAATAACCATCTTTAAAAATGTTAGTAGTGATTTTTTTGAATTATGTTAAATTATTCATTATGATGATGATGACTCTAGTAATATTAATGAGTACTATTGTACAATTTCAACTTATAAATGATTTATAAGCCTTAAATTCATTTATTTGTATCGATTCTCAAGGAATGCTTGAAATCCATTTATTATTGCAATATGTTGAATGTTAGAAATAGTACCTGAAACAAGTTCCTTCGAAGACATCCGAAAAAAATGACAAGCATCAGCAGAAGGTAGGTGGAAAGCATGAAGAGCAGCAAGCCAAGTTTCAACAAATAGTGCACTTTCAGGAAGGAGACGCAGGCCACCATCGTCAGGATCCAACTGAGCACGAAATACTGGAAAAAAATGCTTCATTTAATTCTTCTTTACTTATCAATCGACCAATAAATCTTAAATCTTTTTAAAATACAACCAAAGTAAAATTCTCGCTTGAAGTATGAAGGTTTTCAGTTACGGGAAAATTGAAATTCCTTCAGAATAAGAGTATTTATATGATTTTTAAGCAAATAAATTTTATTTAGTTACTTTGTAATTTTAGATTGCAATATGATGAATAAAATAATTGCAATATGATGAAAAAAAAAAAACTTTTTTTAACAGAGATACACAATATTAAATGAACAATAATAAATATTCAAATTAATAGAATAATTTTTTTAAAATGGAGGCGTATATAAAAAGGTATGAAAATATTTTTTTTCTTGAAAGTTCTAGTTCAATAGAGCTAGAACTTTCAAGAAAAAAAAATTTTAATTTTAAAATCAGAAACATATATATTTATTTTACGTTTTAAGACTTATGGTTACTTTCCGTAATACAAAAAGATTAACTCCCACTACTGTTGTATAAAAATTACTTGAAATTCCCATTCAGTACATACATAAATAGTAAAATGCACACCAATATAAGAATTTAACTGTCTTTTCAAAAGATATTTCAGCTTAGGACCATTTTAATTTAAAAATTCTAATGGTCTTACAAGAAATTAAAATGGTCTTACAAAAAATGAAAGGGCTGGCTAAATCAAAGAGACATCACATATTAGTAGACCTTTAATACTTGTTCATTAAAGGTCTATGTTCAGCTTATACATTCCAAAATGGCATTTAATGGTAACTACCAAAATTATGGAGGGTTACATGAGAGAAAACTGAAACTAGGCAGCTTGACTATCGATGTCAGACACTTACAGAAGCTGTTACAATTGCCTTTGAGTCTAGTTTCTAGAAACAGTAATTTCAACAAACACACCAATGAAATTTCAACATCAGCCCTCGTATAATCTATCTGCGCACCTGAACCAATGGATCACATGCATATGTTATTATAATATACGTATATTATACGACGTATGTGTTATTTTAATGCAAAACAAAAAGTGCGACAAAAATATAACACAATTTTTTTAATAACATAGAAAAAGCGAATTTCTTAATTAATCGAAATTCTTAATAACGTAATAGAATATATATGGGCAAACAAAGAAATAATAATAATTACAATAAAACTGGAATTTTTCAAAGAAAATCCTTTAAAAATTTTTTGATACATACCTGTGGATGTGTGCAGACCGATGTGTTTAGGTCTACAGATGTCTTGTTTAGATGCTCACTTAGCAATATGTGTCCTTCACAAGAAAACTACAAATAGAATATTATTTTACATCAAAATAAAAGAAAGGTGTATTTAATTTCTTTATTGGAAATAATCTTAGCAAAATTTAAAAGTAAACGTATACTATATATATCCATACAATGATCATAAAGAAATCATTTGTAAATTTAAAAAAAAATACACAAATTTTAAAAACTTTAATTTTATATTAAATATGAAGATTGATTTAAATGTTTTCCTTTTATATTTACATGCATTAACACAATTATTGTAATAGAATAATATTTTGCATTAAAATATAAGAAAAATGTATTTAATTTCTTAATTTAGAAATCCTTTTTGCAAAATTTAAAAGTAGAAATATATATCTCCGTATAATAATGATAAAGAAATCATTTGTAAATTAAAAAAATTTTTCCACAAATTTTAAAAAAACTTTAATTTTATGTTAAATATAAAGAATAAATTAAAATGTTTTCTTTCATATTTATATGCATTAATACAATTATTGTAATAGAATATTATTTTACATCAAAATGTAAGAAAAACGGATTTAATTTCTCAATTGGAAATTTTTTTTTTTGCAAAAATTTAAAAGTAAAAATGCATATCTCCATATAATAACAAGAAAAAAAAAATTAAATTTTTAAAATTTTAAAAACTTTAATTTTAAGTTAGCTATAAAGATTTAAATTAAAATGTTTTCCTTTTATATTTGCATGCATTAACACAATTATAGTAGAAATAAATTGATTAATATATTTTATATAATAAATAATTAAATAAGATCTCTTTGAATACGCATTTTGTATTTCCTGTTTTTAAAATCATGATTGAACATCTCTCTCTGTATATATATATATATATATATATATATAAATATTAGAAAATAAATGAAGGCCATTAAGAAAATGTGTTTAAAATAAATATCAAAATAAGACATCAGAGCGACATTTTTAAATAACAGATTTGAAGTGGTATGTTTGAATGCTCATAGTTATCTAATCATTTTTTAAAAAAATATAACTAAATATGATTTGAGGAAAAGACATGAAATTAACATAAAGTAATTCTTTTGCGATCCAAGATGCGTTTTAATTAACATGATAATATAAAAATATTAATATTTCAGAAATTGGCGATATAATTCTCCTAAAATGTTTAGCTGATTAAAATATAACTGCTAAAATAATTCATTCAACTTGTACGATAAATGAATGTTATGAAATTCGTTTCCCTTATTTTACTACATTAAAATTTATGGAATTAAAAACCATAATTTATTCTTATACATCGTAACAAATTGTTGTCATCTTTGTCATCCATAACAAATTTAAGCAGAAAGACTCTTCATAGTGGCTTCATGATATTATTTTTCATTAATCCATTAAAGTTCAGACCCATTTAAAAAATAAAAAAATAAAATTTAATTTTGTATTCATAAAAGACTAATTAAGGAAACAAATGTAAAAAAAAAAAAAAAAAAATTAAATACATGCATTATATTATGTTAAGGTACATTACGTTTTTATATGTAATTCTTTGGTAGAACAAAAAAAAAGTTTAGCTAATTTACATTTTTAAACATAATATGTACATACAATATATATATATTATGTATTTAATACATAATGTGTATTATTTTTTTAATACATAATTTTTTTCACCGGTACTGTTATAAAAATGATTCATGTAAAGAAAAAAATGTGCAAAGTTGCCTTAAAAAACGGCTAAACTTTATAAAAAAATTATTCTTCGAGACAATATCTATATATATATATATATATATTTCTTTGTAATCAGGGAAGTTGCTTCTATGCAACGTAGAAAAAGTGATTAAAAAATTTCAAGGAAAAAATATGTAATATGTGTATAGTAGATATAATGTTATGTAAGATACATAATAAAACAGTACAAATAAAACAGATGAGTAGAAATTCCAAACAAATTAAGATTTAATAGCACATAGAATTTAATGAATTTTTCAACCATTTAAACATATCACAGTTTATTCAATAACGCATGCATTTCAAACTTACCATATTAGCTGTTGCTCCTAACATGATAGCTAGCACAGTGGCGCAGAAAATGGCATTTCTCAAGGGTCTACGATTATCCAATGCCGAGCCCAAGACTCGAGCCCAACCTGCTGAGGGTGCCAAAGCTGTAGAGGCGCACACGGCTGCAAAAGTGGCTCCCAAGAATAAAGTTACAGCCGGAAATACAGACACTGTTACCAGAGATCTGAAAGATACCGCACAAAAGCATCAGTTATTAAGAGCATGAAAGAAGCCCTTTCAAACGTTATTCACAAATGAAGAATAATCATTTATTGAAGCGTTTTAGCAATTATTGTAGAAATTGTTTCTGATGAAAAGAGGAAGTTCGTTTTTTTTTACATCAAAGGCATCGTGTTACACTTAGTATAATGATGGTGTTAGTTCTGACAGTTATTAGAGATAAAGCTTCCGGTAGAACTTTTTATAGGGTAAGTTTGTTGCATTTTAATATTGTATGAGAAGAAATTCCGAAAACTTTTGTTATCATGGATCCGGTATTTTACTTAGGTACAGTAATAATTATAAGGAGAGCAATACATACTGGGAACAGGAATTTTAAGATTACCCGCGAAACATTTACATATTGTATGAAGGAAATCAAAAAACTACTTTTTAGCAATACCTCTTGCTCAACTTAACAAAATCAATCGGTTATTTTATATATATAATATATAGGAAAACTTTCAGGATTATTTGCTCATCAGTTTTGTGAAAATTGTCCCAAGTAGACTCAGTCGATGAAGGATAGTATGCTCCAATCTTCATCAAGATTGTTTGCAATGATAGAAACATATATTATTAACGGGAATTAAATTCGGATAGATTCCCATGCTAGCTATCCATGAGTCAAACATGAAATTTTTGACATGAAATTCTTTGATAATTGAAGTTTCGGGCACATGATATTTACTGAAAACTAGTATTATGCAAGAGAATGTTGAAATAAATAGGTAATTATATGACGGTTACGCATGTTATAGTTCAATCCAGAATTTATAAATATATGATTTACTCAACGAAATATAATTTTTCCTTATAATTCTTGAAGTGTTACTTTATATAAAGTGTAGTTCTCTCTCATAAAAAACAAAAGTCCTATTGAAAGGCAATAATACAATGGATAATATGTTAAATATGATTTAAATATTTCGTAAATAATCATTCATGTTAGTAACATTTAAATAATAATTAGCGTTAATGAATGATACATTAATTTCTCTAAAACGTTGAGATGAATTAATTTTTCTGTAAATACTTTTTATAATTTTTAACTGTAATACGTTTCAGTTAAAAATTAAATCGTGGTTAAATAAAACGAAAATAATCATAAGCATAACGGAATAAATATTATAAAAAGTGTGCAAAATTAATGAAAATAAAAATGATTGTTTTAAATGAAACACTCAACCATTTAAAGTATCAAGAAATTAAAAAATGGAAAATCTTAATTTTTAAAACACACTTGTTTAAAAAGAAAATACATGGTTAAAATAAGTATACAAAAACTAGACAACTAGACAGAATACAGGAACAATATTATTTTCATACTTACTTTGGTGTCATTATGATCTGTGTAAGAGCTACAAAAATCCAGACAGCAAAGGCACACGAGGTATTGGACCGGAAAACTCGATCTCGTATTTGGTGAAACTAGATGCAAACAAACAAGTTACGATCAAACTGTTGCAATATTATCTTATAGGCTATCTAAGTGTAATTAAATAAACAAATATTTTCTTTTTGAAGTTTAGATTTATTTTCACTTATATTAGCATCATGATTATAAATTAATCTTTCAATTATTAATTATTCTTCCAATAATTAACTCTTAACTATTCAATTATTAATAATTGTTCTTTTTCAATCTAACATAATTTTTCAATGAAAAACTACATAATAGTTGAAACATAATAAAAAAATATAAATGAAAATAAAAGCATAAATGAAAATAAAAATGGCAAATGTAGAAACCGAAAAAGACTCCCGAAAATGAACGAATTTTCAGTCTACATGGAATTATGACTGAAGGAAAAAAAAAAGAATACACCAAGCAAGTTGTTAACATTGTAGTTAATATTTGGTTAACTAATAAAGTTTCATTAAAAAAACCCATCAATGTTTTTAATGAAACTTTATTAATCGAAAACCTTTGAATATACCAGTGTGAATAATCTTATCTTTACAGAATAGCATAAAAAATTTCAAATAATTTCTTTGTGAAAAACTCTTTAATTACAGTAAAAAAGGGCGAAATTTTACAGCATGGCCCAAAATAACACAAATTTCTTTTGAGCATTTTACAAACGAACCGACAATGAGGAAGATTAAAAGATCAATGCAGCAGCAGCAACAACAAGAAAAAAACAACAACATGATGACTGATCACCTTAAAAAAAAAAGCCATCGAAAAACCTCCCCAAGAATTGTTTTTCCGTGTCAATCTCTTGAGAAAAAGTCAAGCAAAAGATTTTCTTGCCCAAATGAAATTCTTGAGTTGATTAACAGGAAAAAAAAAAACTCAAAGAAGACGAAGAAGAAGAAATTGCTCCCTCATTTCCTTAAAAGATTCTTCCCAGGCAGCAGCAGCAGCAGCCCTGGCGAATCTCAATTACATCCCGGAAAGAAGATTAATTCCTATTATCCCCGGATCTTCCCTTAATTACAAATGGAGTCAGCGCATAAGAATGCTATCGATTAAAAGCAGGTGCTCCACACCTCCCAAACTGTCCGAAAACGTCCTTGGCAGACGGGGCGGAACGCAATGGTAATTAAATCAACTCACTCGTCCGGGAGCATTATGTAATATCTGACCTGCTTTCTGTCGTCCAATTTTCTCCCTCAGAAGAAAATCCCCATTGTGGGGTGGAGATATGCCCCCTCATAGCACCTCTGGTCCCCGTAATCATCCGGGGTGCCAACTGGGGCGGAAAAGTTAGATTTACTTTTAATTGGAATCTGCGCGATGTCCTGATTCCAGATAAGATCTTGCTACCTCTTTTGTTGTAGTTTCTAATTTTCAAGATCGTCTTGAGATGTGTACCATAATGCAGTACCACTGGTAATTAAGTTAAGGCATAAATGAGAGAGTTTCTTAGGATAAAAATGGGTTGAATAAATTAACAGACAATAGAGCAAAGTGACAATGACTTGCGAGGTATTTTTCTAGCATTTATTATGTTAAATAAAGGTTTTAATATTTTGATGATGTTTCATTAACATTCTTTGCAGTACTTAATTAGTCTTAATAATAGACTGAAACGATACTTATTATTATAATTATATTATATTTCTTATTATTGTAATCATTATTATAATTATTATATTTATTATTATTATCGTTCTTGGACCTAGCGGTCTATTTTGAGGGCTTGATAGCCATCAAGCCTCAAAATAATGACAAGCGCTCTGGTGCCACAAGATCCAGTCCCGGTGGAGCAATGGATGTTTGTAGTGATTCGGAATCCATTTAAACTGTAGATTCCTGTCCAATATGGCTGTCAAGCATTTGGCTGACAATCTTACACCATAAAAAGGAAACATCTCCTGTCTAGAAATCTGCCAATAGGAAGACGGTCTTGGTCCACCATGAGGCTGTTGCGTCAAAAGAAGAAGAAGATGTGTTCTATTTATTCATGCTAGTTCATGCAGTCACCATCGTAAGAAGACAGTAAGAAATGATCTTCCAAGAGGATTTCCAAGGTTTAATGCTCCCTAGTTACGTATCATAGGAGAGAAAACATGCAAACACACCTTCCAAACTGTCCGAAAACGTTCCTGGTAGACGGGGAGGAACGCAATGGTAATTAAATCAACTCACTCGTCCGGGAGCATTATGTAATATCTGACCTGCTTTCTGTAGTCGACACAGTATATCAAAGCATTTGTTTTATATTTCTTTAAATAATAATCCTTTTTTTGATTCTTAGTGGAATGCTAATTAAAAAAGAACACTATTTAAGCTATAATTAAAATAAATTTTAAACATTAGGCACATTTAGTAGCAATAATTAATTTATGTATTATGAATTTTGTATTTTTATGATTATAAAAAAGAGGAATATTTTATTTGATAAAAATATTAAAGATTTGATGGTGAGCATCATTAATGTTGATTTGAATAGAAATGCTAGTTTGGTTTTAATTTAGAGCCTTAAAGGAAAATATTACGTTAAAATATGTTTGCACTAAAATATGCAAGTTTTGAATTTAATAAAAATTGGTAATTATATTAATTAAATAACCAATCAACTATTTAATGGAATCTGGAGCAAAAGAATAACATAAAATTTGTATATCATATTTCCAGAAAATAATAAAATAGATTAAAAATAAATACTTTTAACTTCTTAAAATAATCGAAGTATAAATCGAAATTAATCTTAATTAATCGAGTTATCTTCTTAATTAATCGATGAATCTTCTTTAATTTAAGAATATTGATAAGTCGACTAATTTATTAATTAAATATTTTTGTCAATGCTAAAAACACACTGACAAAAATAATCCGTTATAGAGTGAGTAAACGTAAATGAATTGGTAAACCATTTAACTTTCTAATTCAAGATTTATTTTAATATTTTGCAAATTATCTGCGCATTTCATTTAAAACTGGAATAATTCATTTTTACTAACTTCTTTTGCTTCAGGGTGGTTACAAACAAAAACTAATTTTATTCTGAAACCAATTGGCAGAAATGTTTTAAGAATACATTAGAATCTTCAGGCAACGTGAGTCGTAAAAGATTTACATACTTTTCAAGATTAATAATTAATTTTCATTATTTATATTTTTTTAAAAAATCGAAATAATTTATGCTTCAAATGGATAAATGCAGAGTAAAAAACAAGTAACTCTTTAAGTTTGTAGATAGTAGAGAAGATGGCCCCGGGTATTTACGCATTTGCATCAGTTAAAAATGATTTACATAATTAGAAACGGCTTTGCCATAATTAAGTGGGCGAAGGTGTATCTGAAAGTCAACATTGCTTAAAAATATTTTTGATATACTAAGATATGCAAGAATCCTAAGAAGAATTAAATGGTTTTACTATTTGGATTCAAGAATTATTAGAATTTCCAACTACTGTATGTTTGGAAACAAAAATCCCCTCAAGGCTTAACTCATTCACAGCTGAAGCAGCATTCTTTTGCTCATTTCAGCCACGGTAAGTTTGTAATGTAATTCTACAAAATGAAAGGCATGCTGTGAAAGTTGCAGATGTTTAATTAAAAGCAAATCTAACTTCAGAATGGTGCTGTAGGTGATTACTGAGGTCGACGTTTTGAGGAGAGTTTAATTTATACACCGAATAAGATTTCGTAAATTTTTAATGTGAATTTTGTATACTTTTAAACCTAAAAATATGCTTCTGATTAAATTTGAAAAAATATAATGTAATTCTCATTTCATTTATTATTAAAGAGACAATGGATAAACAAATAATTAAAAATTTAGATTTAAAATAAATTAAACTGCTTTCATTTCTGAATTTGGATAATGTTAAGAATTAATCTAATTCTATAATTTCAAAATTCCTTTCATGCATATTGATTGAATGCTATTATTTTTTATTTTATTATTCAATAGACTATTTAATTCTAATACTCTGACTATACGTCTGTTACTCTATCAGTTTACTTATAATCCACTAAAATAAAAAAAAAATAATTTTATATAAACCTAAAAACAACTTTACACCCAAATTTCCTAAATTGGAAAAATATAATGTAATTCTTATTTCATTGGATTATTTAAGAACCAATAGCTCATGAAATAATATTAGGTCTTTTTGTACCTATCATTTACATCTTATGCAACTATCTTATTATGGACAATTACAACAATTAAAAAGTTGTAGCATAAGCGGAGAAAATGGGTGTTTATAATTAAACTTTTTATTTAGAGCATTCTGAGCTGTAACTAAGCATTGGATTGACACCGAAATTGTTATTTTCATCCCATGTTGTTTGTTTCGTGTGTGGGTGGGTATTGTGTATTGTGCTCCTGGGTCCTGCAAGCGGAGATTTTAGAATTTTTCCTTTCGTGAAACCTTTAGCTCGACTGGTGTATAGTCAAATATAAAATTTCGTGACAATCCGATGGCAGATATGATAAATATGGGAAGTTTAATTAAAGTTATACTGTATATTTTGGATGATCAGCATATTTCCCTTAAAAATCTTTTACGATATCCTTACAGGATTAAAATAGAGAGATAAAAAATATCCTTAATCTCATTTAAATAAAAATAAAACATACAGAAAGATGAGAAAATACGACAATCGAAAATTGTCAACATTGCTGTAGACCCTCATATAATGAAAGAAATAAAAGAATGTCAATTATATTAATACATAACTTATATGTCTACTTTTCTGGGAGTATATTTATAATTCTTCTTCCTCACAGACGACAGAATAACATCCCGCGTAATCTAATAGAGAAAACATAATGTTTTCGAATCAAGATCAATAGATATTGGATTAAAACTGAATGTAGACAGAGACTCAATATTTAATGCACGATGATATCGAACAGGGCTTCGGGAATTCAGTTCACAAATGAATGATTTAGAGCACATATAAAGATTCTTCAGGGAATAAAGTACGTTGTTTTTAACAGTCAACTAGAGTATTAAAAAACTTTTCAAACTTGTTTAAAATTTTTTAACGTACTTTCTCATCAATCAATGAGAGTTTTACATACTTTTTGGTGACTACTTTAAAGTACATTAGAATCTTTTTAAGGTTTTTATCGTTTTAATATTAATTGTAAATAAATAGTTGCTTTCAATAAAGTTCAATACTTCGTAAATCTTTCTTGCATTCCCGTGAGATAAAAAGTGAAATTTTAAAAGCCTGGTTCTCATTCCTGTAATTAAAAAGGGGGAATTTAAATTAAGAATCATCTATATTTCAAAGTCTAATAATTCATTCGTAGATTTTGGCATTGGGGCTTGATGGTCGAGTGACTAGCGATGTGGTGAACGATTTCACAGGTTTCGGATTCAATTCTCGGTTTCAAATCCAGACGATGACATGGATGTTTATACCAGTTCGGAATCTTTAAAACCGTAAGTCCCGGTCTAACAGGACTGTTGGATGTAGGGCTGACAACTCTACCCCATAAAAAGAAAACTTTTTCTGTCTCGAAATCTGCCCTTAGGCATACTGTCCTTGTCCACGTTGGGGATGTTGCCAACGAGGAAGAAGATTTTAGTATTGTTATCATAAGCATTTTTGAAAAATCTAACATTTGAAATTAAGTGAAAAAAAAAATGCACAAAAATGTTATACTTAGGATAGATTCAGACATATTTTATAATTCCTTTTCATTTAAAATACAAAAAGGTTATTTGTATACTATCATTTGAAAATGACTGGTAATTTAAAACTGTAAATTATTTCATCATTACATAGTATCGTTTATATATATCTCTATCAGTGATTCAAAGTATATTTAATCATTGTTTAATTTTATGATTTCATATCTCTATCAGTGTTCCAAGTATATTTCAAGCTAATCTTTAGATTTGCAATTAATTTTCGTAACTATAACTGCAATATATATAAATAGTTAGGTTTGTTATGGTTTGTCTCTCTACAGTTATCTTGTGCACACGAGGGATAAACAGACCGGGACCTACAGCTTAGCGTGGATTCCATCCACTAACACACATCCATAACACCAGCAGGATTCTAACCTGAAGCCTGTGGTATCAAAGATATAAATATTTAGAGTTTTAATAGACGTTCTATGAAGGAATTATTTTCCGAAATAGTATTTGCTTCCTATTCTGGCCACGAAAAGCCATTGAATAAAACTTTTGAGAAGAGTTAAAAAAATTTATTTTTTTATTTTGAAATAAACTTAAGTTTTCTGGACTTATTTTTTTTTTTTTTTTTTTTACACTGAATAGTGAACTAAATATTTTTGGATATCAAGTAACAGCAAACTTATTGTTTTAAATCTTTTAATAAATAATTTTTGACAAATTTTAACTGGCTAAATGGTTTTTCAGGATAAAAACCTTATTTATAGAAACAAAGGAATTCTTTCTGGAAGAAAAGATTCAATTCTTTTTCAAAATCGATTATAACTTTCACGAATTAAGAAAAACTTTCCTAATTATAAAAACTCGACTTAATTAAAGGCATTTTAAGAATTTTCAAAAAATAAATTATAAAATTAGTAAAACTATAGTAATGAAATGGTTTTGTCTCTTTCAATAATCATTACGTAAATAAGTAAAATAAATGAAACTTTAATTCTCAAGTGAAGAATACTTGTTATTTAACTTAGGAGATAAGCCATTTTTATTGTTTATTTAATTCGAAAATTAAAATGAAATCTTTTTAGATAAGATAAACGTTATAAGAAAAAACTAATTTGCTCAAATTTAATTTTATCAATGTTTTATTCTAATAAATTGAATGGTAATTAAGGGGTTGGTAATAAGATGAAATTTAAAAATATGTTTTCTATTGAAATGTAAAATTAATTTCTTTTTATGCAGATAAAAAACAATTACTTCATATTTTTAAAAATGACAATAAAAATAATTAAAATAAATTTAATAATAAATTGATAACCGGCAAAAATGCAATAACTGAAATAGAAAATATTGTAAAATAATATTTGTGTAAAAGGAAATAATGTATTTTTAAGTTTTTCGCCTTTCAGGCTGTTATTCATTGATATCAGAAAATAATAAAATTTATTTAGATGAAAAAATTTAATTTCACTTGTTCACATTTGTTTTAAAATGCCTGGGAAAAAAAAAACCTATAAATGACTATCTCTTCAATATTTTAGCAAGCTAAAATGACGTAAATTAATAATGACGTAAGATACTATGATGTAAATCATTCGCCACTTGACCAGCGAATATGCTGCAGATTCAGAATTATCTAAGCTGAACCAATTAGAATGTCAACAAGAATTTTTTATATTTTTGGGGCCTCATGGCCGAGGAACTGGCGCTCAGTGCCACAGGTTTCGGGTTCGAGTCTAGGCAGTGCCATTCCATTCGAGGTTCGAGTCTAGTGGTTCGGAATCCATTTTAAGCCATGGGTCACGGTATAATATGACTGTAGAGGGGGTTGTTGTAGGGCTGACAACCCTACCCCATAAAAAGTCAGCGTCACGCAGCCAAGACAGACTACTACCTACGTGTGCTTCATCACAGCAGAAGCTGCCCTCTTCCCTCTTTCCATGAGACCACACGGGTTCTTGAACTTGGTCTAGATGTTGCTGTCTAACAAAGTAGGATAAGAAATAACAGCAGAATTTTGAACCGGCATTGCAGAGTTGACATTTTAGAGGAACTAACCCTCTTCGAGTTCAACGACAGGTCCTTCCAGTGTATTGTTTTAGTGATCAAGTATAGCCATTGGAGCTTTCGGTTTGTCTTTGCTTGCAAGGTTTTAAGCACGGCTGTTTTTAGTAAAGGTTATTAAAACAGGTGCATTTCTCCTATTTTAATATTAAAAATAACAATTATCTTTCATCTTAGATGAGATAATTAATAAATAAGCATTGAAAACTACTTAAAAATTCAAACTATTTTGTAATTTATTGTTTTATCTTTATTTTAATGATTAATTATTCTTCTAACATGATAGTTGATAAACTGAATTCTATTTTGATATTTGATAAAGTTTTTGAGAGAAAAAAAAGATTTATAAAAATATTTTAAAGGAATTATTTTTATTATAAACAGTTAGACGTTTAAGTTTCAGAAGATAAAGAGATATTTTTTACGAGGAACTTCTTAATTGTTAACACACTGTATTATTTTTAAATCGAATCTTAGTAAATTAGATAGGATTATCTTTTAACCAATTAAATTTTTATATTATATTAAATTTCTTAATATTATTGACCACTTAAATAATTGTCATTAATAAGTTTTATTTTCTGTATCGCTTTATATCTTATGTCATTAAAAAGTTTTTGGTGCTTTTTAAAGTTGTCGTTTCTTATCCCCCTTGGTAGACAGTAACATTTAGACCAAGAACCCATGTGGTCTCATGGAAGGAGGGAAAAAGGGGGCAGCTTCGGTTGTGATGGAGCACCTTGTAGGTAGAAGTCTGACTTGGCTGTGTGACGATGACTTTTTTACGGGGAGGGTTGTTGCCCTACGCCCAACAATTATATTAGAAAACCTAATGTTTAAAGTGGATTTCAAACCATTACAAACATCCATGGCACCGCCGCAGCACGAACCCGAAACCTCTGGCTCCGAAAGCTAGTTACTCGGCCATCAGGTCATTAAAAATAGTGTGCTCTCATGGAAGGAGGGAGGTAATTTCTGTTGTGATGGAGCACCCGTAGGTAGAACTTGGCTCCGTGACGCTGACTTTTTATGGGATAGGGTTGTAAGCCCTACTCCCAACGCTCTGCAGTCATATTAGATCGAGGTCTGTGGTTTAAAATGGATTCCAAAACCACTACAAACATTCATGACACCGCCAGGACTTGAACCCGAAAATCTGTGGCACCGAGCACCAGAGTTCTAGTCATTCGGCCATTAAGCCTATTTTTATGAAATAAAAACTCAATGTAAAAAATTTTTAATAATGTGCGGTTTGATATAACTTAGTTGACATTTAAATAGTAATCAATACTTTATCAAAACATGAAAATATCCTTTATTTTAACTAACAATAATTTCATCCAACATTTTTGCGTAATTTTTAATCCGCATTAAATTCTCTTATGAAAATGTTCTTGAAAATTAACTCATTCGGGAATTCTCTTAATCTCAGTTACAGAATTCTCGATTAATTTCCTCGCAAAGACACCCATATTTTTATGTAATGACTAAAAAAATCGAAAGCAAAAATGCAATAATTGCAGTAATATTTAATTGAAATAGAAAAATATTGCAAAATTATATTTATGTAAAGGTGAATAATGAATTAAAAATTTTTATGAAAAACTGAAAAACTTTTTAATCGCTATAGACTGAATTATTTTTAAACTGAATGTTACTAAATTATATGGGATTATCTTTTATCTTTTAAACAAAAAATTTATTGATTATATTAAATTACTAATTAAATATTATTTAACAGTTAAATAATAGTCATTAGTAAATTTTCATTGCTGTATCTAGTTATATATTCGACATATTAAAAGAGGTTTTTTTGGCACTTTATAAAGGTGGGTGATATTTGGTACTTTATAACTCAATATAGTATAAGAGAATTTATTATTAATGTGTGGTTTGATATAACTTAGTTGACATTTAAAAAAGTTCTTTAAATAGTAATCAATATTTTATCATAAATGAAACACATTATTTTTTAATTGACAATAATTTCAGCTAACATTTCGGTGTTATTTTTTAATCCGCATTAAATTCTCTTATGAGAATATTCTTGTAAAATTAAGTCATCCGGAGAATTCCCTTAATCTCAGTTGTGAGAATTCTCGATTAGTTTCTCTCAAAGGCACTTATATTATTGACTAAAGAAAAAAAAAAGATAAAAATGCAACCGAAAATAAATTTAAGAACAGCGAGCAAAAGATGCATTACTATACTGAGAAAATATTTGTAGTTCTAAATCCCCTAAGCTTGTTAGACAAAGGCTGGGTCAGAAACATATAGAAAAATCTTTAATCCTCTATGGAGATTGAAAAACTGCAGGTATTTTGAAAAAAATACAGTAACAAATCCGTATTAGATGGTCTAAAAAAATTCCTCTGCTTAGAATAAAATCCTTTAGCAATGTCAAGACCGATGCAAGGAGTTAACGTTTTGAATGAATTCTTTTGTAAATTTTCTATAAAGAAGCTGGAAGATTGTTTATACTTGTTTATTGATTAAGTTAAAACAAACAAGTAAGTTGCCTTTGTTTTGATTACATATTTATCAATAGATAGCCTGAAAAAATCAACCTATGTTCTATTGTCAATAGTTTAAGAAATTAGAAAATAAATAATTAACAAGTAATATATAAAAAAAAAAATTTAAGTCAATTCCTACTTTTTTTCACTGTAGTGCAGAAAGTCCTTTATAAATAATGTTCATTCTTTTTTATGTTTATCTGGCGCCATCTATTGTAGATACATACAACTTAAATCTAAATAAAACTAAAAATTAATTATTTAAATTTAATTAGTGAATTAATATTTGAAAAACTGTATTAACATCCAGTGTCATCCACTACAAGTTTTAAAAAATGTATTTGAACTTGAGTGGATGAATAAAAGTATTTTATGAACGATTGAAAATTTGAACAAGATATATATAGGGAGAGTGTGAGCTAATAGAAGGAATTGAATTAGATAATATCTTTGAAGTTAGCATTTAAATTCTAAACGTGGAGCACTATCGTTTTAAATGAAAGGAATTATCAAAATTTTGATTTCTACTAAACTTTGCTGTTTGATTTCAAATAATTCGGCTAATTCACAAATTAATATCCTTTAGCATAATTAGATAAATTTTTTATTATATAAATTTATAAAGATAAAATTTTTGGAATTAACGTAACAGATATTTTATTAATTAATTTCTATTCGCTAATTTATTAAATAGCGAATGGGAATAATAACTAAATCAGTTTGCAAATCACAAAACGTGAAAAATGAGCGAATAATGTCAGAACGAGTAATATTGAACGAATGTTACAACGAATAATATTAATTTGATATTCATAAAATATATAAGACATTTTTTTGTAGAATTGGCTGTGTTTCACATAATATACCAATCTGCCTATTGTCTGAGTAGGGCGTTATTGTTTCGATATGGCTTTCAGCGATTAGTGTCCATATTTGCGTATTCGTATGAGAGAAAAACCAGAAAATTCCCTACCAGGCAACCTCACTTTCGAAGTGAGGCATCCATACATAATTATAGTTGCAATTATGAATACAATTACCATTGTTTCAATGATCATTCAATTCCTTCTATTAGCTCACTCTCCCTATATATATCTTGTTCAAATTTTCAATCGTTAATAGAATACTTTTATTCGTCCACTCAAGTTCAAATACATTTTTTTTTGATCTCGTAGTGGATGACACTGGATGTTAATACAGTTTTTTTCAAATATTAATTCAGTAATTAAGTTTAATTTAATTAATTTTAGTTTTTTTTTTTTTTAGATTTAAGTTGCATGTATCTACCAATAGATGGCGCCAGATAAACTTAAAAAATGAATGAAAATGATTTATAAAAGACTTTCAGTGTGAAAAAAGTAGGAATTGACTTTAAATTTTTTTTATATTACTTCTTGTGATAAGCACAGTAATTCAGTGAATTTAAGTATGTTCTTTTTTATATCTTAGCTTCAAGGCTCATTTAGGCTATCATTATTATTGGCGCAACAGCCCTAAGGTGGGCCAAGATTCTAGTTTGTTAAATGTTTTCTTTTTACAGGATAGGGTTGTCAGCTTTACGCCTAACTCTCTACAGTCAAAGGAGATTGAGACCGACGATTTAAAGTGTATTCCGAATCGCTACAAATATCCATGGCACCACTGGGACTCGAACCCGAAAAATGCTGCAAAAAAGTTCTGTAAGTTTTTAATTGAAAAAAAATGAACCCAAATTATAAATATTAAAGAAAAATGATTCCTTAAAATATTTATGAACCCAAAATATTTAGAAAAATAATTATAATTTAGAAAAAAAAAAAATGCTGCAAAAGTTCTGTAATATTTAATAGAAAAAAATGATCCCAAATTATAAATATTAAAGAAAAAAATGATTCATTAAAATACTTATGACATAAACAAATGATTAATTAACCAATTATTTGTTAGTGAATTCTTCGTATCAGTAAAAAATGTAAAATGTGTAATCTGTTATTTAGAAATAAAACAGCGTAAAAAGAGATCATTAACTTTCATTTAATTGTGATTTGTTTTATTTTAAATACTCGTGTTCATTAGTACTTTTTTTACTTAATATCCTTTACCTTGGTGAATTGAAAATGCAAAGGGCTTAAAAATCTTTAATTAAAATGAATAATTTTTTAAACAAATAGAAAGAGTTTTTTTTTGTAATTAAACCTTTTTTTCCTTACACAGGATATTATATACGATGAAAAATTAATAGTCTGAAATAAATGCTTAAATGTGGATGTAAAATAAATAAATAAAAATAATAATGCAGATTAATTACAGAATGTTTTTGAAATGAAATTTGTAGAAGAATCTGTTTTTGATGGAATAAAAAAAAATTAGAGAAAAAAAAAAAATCATAAATTGATTAAGGAGAATTTATAATCTAGTTTTGTTTATATATACTTAGGGCATTAAAATTCTAATCTTCAAAGATGTCTGAAATCAAAAATATCATTGTCTTTTACTTATTATTGCGTTTGTTATAATAAAAAGCAAATATTCAAAAATTATTTAGTGTAGTATGTAAAACTATTATTGAATGATTCAATTTATTTAACAACAACAAATAATTAGTTTCCACTTATCGAGAATCCTTAAACGATAAATAATTTTTTATTATTCGGTTAAGCATTAGAAAGTGGCCTACTAGCGAGTGATTAGTGCTCTGCTACTCGGTACCACAGGTTTCGGGCTCGAGTCCCGGCGGTGCTATGGATACTTGTAATGGTTCGGAAACTGAATCACTACAAAAAAATGTTCTGTAATTTAAACTGTAGGTCTCAATATACTAAGACCGTAGAGCGACATACCAGGTGGTTGAGCGTAGTGGTAACAAACCTACCGTAAAGAAAAAAATCATCTTTCGAAATCTGATGGTAGGCAAGGCAATGGCCCACCATGGGCTGTTGAGCCAAATATGATGATGAAGCTTTTTGAAAATTATCTGAAAATCAACATATATGTTGACAATTTTAAATTTCACACTGAGATACTTCGAATATACAACATAATAATATTTATTTTTTTTATAATCTACAAGATGTCAGGGAAATTTATGTGTGATTAATGAATCGGATGTCAACTACCTAAAATGGTTGGACCCATCTCCAAAAAATTTTGAGGAAATGAAGTTTGAAATTACTAAATCATCATCATCCTAATCATTGGCGCAACAGTCCCATAGCCAAGGCCATCCGCCTACTGGCAGATTTTGAGCCGAGATGTTTTCTTTTAAAGGGATAGGATTGTCAGCCATACGACCAACGCTCTACAGTCATATTTGACCTGGATCTACTGTTTAGACTGGATTCCGAACTACTACAAACATCCATGGCACCGCCGTGACTCAAAAATGTAAACCTTTGGGTAATGCAAAGTGAGTAACGTCTGTGTAGCGCTTGCCTTAAGGCATCAAAGACCTAAGTGTCTAAATGTTTGCCAGCTGCATTATATATTCAAAATAACAAAAGCTTGTAAGAATGTTTTAATAGATATAAAATCCGATTGGTATGAAATTCTTGATTTTAAATCTAAAATAAATACGAAAAAAAAAACAAAATCATTGCCCTTTTCATAATGTATTTATGTGTTCATGGAATATATTTTTTTTATTGGTTACCATTCAATCTCAATTCAACACCAAATATTTCTGAATATATTGGAGACATTTTCCAAATTTTTCAAAAGGTTTCATTCATTATCGACTGAGGCCGTTATACACTCATATCCATAAATTAAGGATAATGAAGTTCAGGCAAAGAAAGAGACAGAAACAAATTTGACTTATTTGTAAAGCAAGTCTATTTATTAAACAAAAGGTAAAGAGCAAAAAGATGCTATACGTTTGACATAATTAATAAAAAGGGCGATTTTTACTCCCTGGAGCAAATTTCAAAAAGAACCTATTTACAAAAAACAGTATAACATGGTTAGTATGATGGTTAATATGGAGTATGTCTCCCGGACGATGCAATACAGGCCTTACAACGCCTAGACATGCTGAGTATCAAATTATCAATCTGATCTTGGGGAATATTACACCACTCATCAAGCAATGCCCTCCGAAGTTCCGGTTGACAGGTGGGAGGGGGCTGCAATTCGTCGGCCAAGCATATCCCACACATGCTCTATTGATTCAACTTCGGTGAGTATGCTGGCCAATCCATACAGTTGATATCCTCCAAATGAAGGCATTCGTCTACAATGTTTGCACGGCGAGGACGGGCGTTGTCATCCATAAACAGAAATTCAGCACCCATGGCGCCCGAAACAAACCTACATGTTGTTCCAGAATGACATCCCGATAGATGTGGTCTGTCATCGTTACACTCTGAACATGCAGGTCAGTTCTGGAACCAAGAATAATTCCTCCCCAAACGAGCCATCCTGCACCACCGCAACGGTGTCGTTCAATGGTGTTCTCTTGGTGGTAAGGGGTACCTGGCGCTCTCCATATGAAAGGCCATCGAGAATCAGACTGCAAACTAAACCTGGACTCGTCGGAAAACATCACACAAGACCACTGTTGCGGTGTCCATAATGCATGCTCTCTACTCCAGGTTAATCGCTGGCGACAGTGAGTTGTGGTAAGTGGAACACGTCTGATAGGCCTACGAGCATATAGACCAATGTGCCCTAAGCGTCTGTACACTCTGAAACGGTCGTACCGGTAGCTGAAGAGAGCTGGCGAGACAGGTATGATGCTGTGCTCCGTCTGTTTCTTTTGGCAGTAACTGCTAAATACCGGTCCTCATTCGGCGTTGTAACTCGGGGGCGACCTGTGCTGTAACATCTACTCACATTACCATCATATTGGAATCGTTGCCAAAGCCTGGAGATGACACTCTGGGCGATTCCAAGTTCCTCGGATACTTCCAACTGGGTACGTCCACAGTTCAGTCTTCCGATAATTCTACCACGTAAAAATCATCCAAATGCTTTCTTTGGGCCATGACTATGCGGTTATTGCACTGAAAGGCTTTTTGTGAACAATTTTACTTTTTGCCATCATTCCTTATATACCCCTCTCTTACATTCTCGTCATTTTGACGTACTATCAGCGCCCTCTGGTGGTTTCCTGTAATTTGCATATTCTTCTTGGAGATGTGTGTGATAATTCTACAGGTGAAATTTTTTTATTTTAGAGTTCAATTTCTGCGTGATTCTGAATTATCCTTAATTTATGGACATGAGTGTAATATTTGATTACTTTTGCAATAAGAAATTAAATATTTGTAGTTAACTATTGTAACACTTGAATGAAATCAATCTATTGTAATTATAAACATTTTTTAATATTTTGAACATCGCTAATCATAGATCGCTAAAATTAAACCAAAAAAATAATAATAAAAAAATTAAAGTTAAATAAATAAACCATTAAAACTTCTATGATATATAACGATGAAATGAAGAGGATGATAGAGTTTTAACGTATTATGGCTTAAGGATATACACATTTTAAGATTTTATATGCCATTGTGTTAATATTATTTTCTTTTGCTATTCTGATAAGAATAGCTCTCGGTACCGCAGGTATCGGGTTCAAATCCCGGCTTTACCATGGGTGTTTGTAGTGGTTCTGAATCCCCTTTAAACCGTAGGTCCCGTCCTAACAGAATCGTAGAGCGTTGCGGGGACATTATTACTCCGCGTCCGTGGCTTACCATCAAGTAACACGCGCCCCTGGGTAATGCAAAATGCGTAATGTCTGTGCAGCACTTGCCTTACGGCATCAAAGACAAATGTCTAAGTTGGTTTCCAGCCGCATTAGAACGAAAAAAAAATTCTGATAAGAAATCTGAGTAGCGCTCTGGTGCTCTGTGCCACAGATTTCTAGTTCGAGTCCAGGCGGTTCCTAAGCTGGTTGATCTTACCACCCTCCTTCAAGAAGAAAAAAGTACTCAGTGTGCTTTAAGAAATGTACTTTTTTTAGTCGAACAAACAGAAAGATCTAGTTGAAAATTTCATTCTTTTTTATGCATCTGTTTATTTACCTATGTCTAGCTAGTAAATAAAGATGTAAATAACACTACTTGAATCAACAAGTACATCTTGAATGAAAGCCTGAATTCATAAAATTTAATTAAAATTAACCCTTGTAACATTTGCATGACACACTGAAAATGACAAACGGGGACAGTATGAGAATTAAACTACGAAAGCATTTCAAATGACCCCAATGAGAAGGGACGAAGGTAATGCTTGAGTTAATCTTCTGTTCTATTTTTGTCCGTTGTATTTTTAAATCTCTGCTATTCGAAATTGCAGTAGGGGTTCTTTAATTTTTTCAATTCCTACTATTAGTTCACACTTTCCCTATATATATCTTGTTAAAATTTTCAGTCGTTCATAAAATACTTTTATTCATCCACTCAAGTTCAAATAAATTTTTTTGAACTGGTAGTGGATGACACTGGATGTTAATTGTAGGTTTTCCAAATATTAATTCATTCATTAAATTTAATTAATTACTAATTTTCAGTTTCTTTAGATTTAAGTTCAATGTATCTACCAACAGATGGCGCCAGATGTAAGGGAAAATTTAAACTGTATTTATAAAGGACTTTCTGCAATTGAGTGAAAAAGTAAATTGGCTTCAATTTTGTTTTATATTACTTGTTTTGTTAACAGGTTTGGAAACTACACTAATCAGACGTCCACTAAATTGGAGAAAAAAATGGTTTTATTCTTAACTTTTTATGCCCCTCTCTTCTTCATATTGGCCCAACAACCCCATAATGGGACATGTCTGCCTACTGGTTTAATTAGATGCAGGGATGATTTCTTTGACAAGG
>BPLR01021282.1:0-17726 GCA_021605095.1 Caerostris extrusa | reverse complement strand
TATATTGGTCGAATAGGTGAAATTACTTTTTCTTCTCAAGATTAAAATAACATTATACTCTAATTTATGTTGATTGAGCAACTTCTCACCAAAAAGGTATGCAATTACTACTTCCTATTCTGCACCAGAGTCTCTCCTACAGCTCCAAACCAGTATAGAACCACCACCATATTTAGTCATTTCTAAACGAGTAGATGGGCTCAAAGCTTAAGAGAACATCTAAATAGTTTTCACACTTTCAACGTACAAAAATAATGTTCAACACTGTACTGCAATAGATTGCTGTTATAACTTTTGAAAAAAGATTTTCTGGTGAATTTGTGTAAAGTCAAACCTGTTTTTGTGTGGGAGCACAAAAAAGTGGACATAAAAAATGCCTTGAAACTTCATAAGTAGCAAATAGAATATATTGCGTGTAGCACATTACAAAAAAAATCATGTTTTAAATAGGGACCATATAAAAAAAAGTCCAACATAGAAATTATGTAAATCACAAAAAAAACTATCTCGCATCTAATCACCTTCGTAGATATGGTGATGAGGATATTATATCACGTGGATCATCTGTTGGATTTTTTATTTGCATTTTTAATTTGACAGCTGTCTGTTATGTTTTTTAATTACTTACTTTTTATTAATAAATTATTCTAATACCCATTTAATAGAATTTTTTAATGTAAACCACCTAAAAAAAATATGTGACAAAAAACAGACGCATGGAAACATGGGTTTTGACAGCATTTTGCGCATTTTCCACAAATTTTTATATTTGCGTTTGGCTGTATTTGGTATTTTCCACAAATGTATCTGATCACACATGTTGAAATGAAACTCAGTCTTTTTTTTCCTCTTTTTTAAGTCTCTTTCCAAAATTTAGATAAATGTTGTGGATATGCCTCGCGAAATCTGAGCGTAGTTTACGATTCTCTCTGTCACGTACTAACTGGACCGTGGAAGCCTGATTCTCTGCATGTTCTGCGTACTGTACATATCGATGCGTACACTGTTTTGATGGCGAACTGCAATTTAAGAAGCATTAATGCTCGAAATTCTTTTAATTGAGTAACAAAAGACCTAAGGAATAAAGTTCAATTGTTTCGTGCTAAGTTATTTAAGGCTTTAAAAAACAGCAATCACTTAATTGCTGACGATATGGTGCAACGAAGTTTACCCATTGAATTTAAAATTCCCTTTTACGTTTTATCTTCATTTCTAATGTAATTTTAAAGGGTATACTTAATCTTATGTAGAAAATCACTGATATATTTGATGATGGTATACTACAGCGAACATGATTACAAATCGAGCACCAACTTGATATTCTTCATACAAATCTTGGTGCTCTCATACAAAGATCACATCAAAAATATTATCATGCATGAACATGCGCGTTGTCTTGATGAGAGGTTCTGATACATAAGCTATAAAATAAAGCTGTAAAATAAAAAAAATAAATAGGTGAGTAAGCCTAACTGTAAAAAAAATTAAATTATTAAAAAGAGTACATTAACAGCTACATGTGTGACAGATAAAAATATATTAAATGTGGTAGCAATTAATTGCCTTTCCTTCTTATCTGTCCTGCCTTGCCAAAACAAGCTATCTCTAATAAAATACTATAAATTAACGATGAAAAGCCAATTTAATTATTAGTTTCCCCTATCATTTAATGAATTTATTATTCTTTATTTTTATCTCTCTTAATCTCTGACACTGAATATAAATGCAAATTCTCTAGCGACAATATGAAAAAAAGAAATTTTTATGGATGTTTTGTCGTTTTTGAAATCAAATTAGTATTCTTTCAGTTTTTAGCGAAAGGCTTAAACTCTGTGATGCACTTTATCGCTGTCGAATCCCCTTGGGAAATGAATTAGCTTTGTTTTCGTTCTATCTTTCGAGCATAACAGGAATGTATTTTTAACAAATGTCTCAGGTGCATTATTTATTTTAATAAATTATTAATTTTTATAAATATTTTGACTTTTTAAATGTCATGAAATATTTTCATAGTGAATGTTTATTTTAGACAAATTTTATTTAGCTTAAAAAGCTTTCTTAAATACATCACATCTAGTTCACTTATTTAAATAAAATCATTTTTCATTTGTAATCGTAGAAATTTTAAGCAATTAATTTTATGCTTCTGTGTTTTACCAAACTGTACTATTTGTTACCTACGAATTTGTGTTACGTTTGGGTATATGAATGTTTTGTTATATTTCTGTGTACAAGCGCATTGCTGTTAAACTTATATCCCTTGGTATTGTCACTAAATCAACAAGTAATATTACATTCTTTTATACGAGATGTAGCTACTTTAAAAATTTGTAGTTTTAAATATGTGCTAATATCAAATAAATATTATATTTCTTAAATGATCGTAATTTGTTATTCATTCAGACGTAATAAAATATATTTAATTATATAAAAATATTATTACAAAGCGGATATATTATACCAAATGGATCCATGATTTTAAAATATTTTTTATTTTGGTTTATTAAGCAATCAAAAAAACTTTAAATTTCCTTTTATAACGATCATAATTCACATTACCAAATAATTTGTTTCAATGCATTAAATATAGCAATTTTGAAAACAATAATGCTTTATTTTCTTTATAACTTTAGAATGAAACATTTACTTCCAACATAATATTTTAATTAAATTTATTTTGACAAAACATATTACATTTTCACATTTAGAAAATTGTTCTTTAGATTTTTTGCTGTTTTTAAAAACTTAAAGCATTATTTATTTTGAAGCAGAAAATTCTAAATGTATAATTTTCATCTTTTTGAACATGATTCACATCCAAAATGTTATTTTACTTTCCATTTCAAAATGAGTGTTCATTTAATATATTTCCAGTAACTTGTTATTTTTTGCAGTGAGAATTTGTAGTATAAACACATATGAAAACGATATTAAATCTTTTGCATTCTGAATGCTGAAGTGTTCGATACTGGTCTTAAATTATAGCTTTTAAGGTGTAATTAAGTTTAATAAATAAAAATACATCACTCCTATATTTACAAATTGTAATTTTGTAAAAGATATGGTAAATTTATTCTAAATTGAAACTCATTTTAATATTCTTCTTCGTTTTATAAACTTCAATGCAAACTTTCGATCAGTATGGTTTTTGCCTCTACTGTCATTTTGTGCACACTTTAGGCTAATTAGACCGGATCCTACAGCTTAACATGAATTTCTAACCACTCACAAACATCCATGCCATCACCACTATTTGAACCTAAGCCTGTAAGTACCAAAAGTCAGAGCGTTAACCAATTGGCCATCAAGCCGCAGAAAAAAGTGGAGGTCCAAGAACACGATACGGGACCAAGTGATTAGGTGTCCATGTTAGAATGCGATGTCGACGAATGTTGTGGGATTAGGTGACGCGTGGTTCGCATGGCAATGGACACGCTGAGTAATGCATCTCGCGTCGACTTCTTTTGTTTAGTGAACTTTTTTTTTTTTAAATTTTCTCTATGAAATGCCAATACGGTGAAGATATGACGATGCTTTCCCTTTAACATCCATCGACGTCCCTCTACAGAATTTCTATATACTAATGTATAATACAGAATATATATATATATATATATATATAGTACATAATTTATATATACATATATACTAAAAATATAGCACAGAATATGCAAGATCTAATTTCAGGTACTCATATAAAATCGAAATGCACTTGCTAAATAAAATTATTGCCATCAAATTACAATATAGAATATTTAGTTGCATATTCGGTGACCATCGGCACATAGCACTGTTTGCGACTTTTAATACTTTTACTTAATTACTATATTTTGCTCAAAATAATATATTTAGGCTTAGCATGGGTCTGTCAATAACTTGATCCATGTTTACAGATGCAAAAAGATGGCAAAAAACATGAAAATAATTGTCTATATTCTTTTAACTAAAATACGTATAAAATTAGAGATAGAATTTTAAACTCGATAATCCCACATTAATAATTGTTACTAAATGCTAACTACTTTTTTTTATAATCTTTGCCAATTAACAAATTTGAATACCAAATTTTATTAAAATCTATACAAAATTTCAGTTCCAACTTCTGTGAAATATTTCAGTATTTTAGATTCTAATCTATGATTAAATTAACGATATAGTGCGTAGTTCGTTAAAAAAATATTCCATCAAAAAGAACTAAAGTAAAAAAAAAAAAAATGTCAACAAAAATGTGAACTAAGTAAGTTGTGTGGAAATATCTTTAATTAAGGTCTAAACAATACAAGTGATAACTGTATTTAACATATACGCTTTTAAAATTTTAGTTTTTTAATTACTCCGAGTCGCAAAGACTTCCAATATGCCTTCTACGGATACGGCACCATCTGAAGAATCCTTCAAGTGCAATAAATGTGGAAAACAATTCGAACTTCAAACAGATTTAAAAGAACATTTTTCAAAAGAGCATCTAAAAGGCGTCACCCATGTGAGAAAGACATATGAGAACTCATAAAGGAGAAAAGCCTTTTTGTTTGTGAAACTCTGCGGCGAAAAATTCAATCAAAGGAGCATTTTGAGCAGACATGAGAAAATTCACGCTAAGGAGGTGAGTCACTTTTGTGAAGAATGTGGGGAAAACATTCAAATTCACGGGAGAGAAATATGTGAACGATCATACAAAATTTCATACAGGAGAAAAGCCTCGTATTTGTGAAGAATGTGGCAGATCATTCTCTTTCAAGTCAAAACTGTGCACACATAAGAAAACTCATTCGGAAGAAAAACTCACGATTGTGACAAGTGGGGAAAATTATTCAAATACAAACGGAGTTTGAAGGCCCACGTGCTGTCTTGTGTCAAAATGACCCTGGTAAGCCAACAGAAGACACGTGCTCATCTGAAGACTCATCTGCAACTCCCGAGGACGCGCCTAACACAACTGAAAACTAGTACATACAGAGGGAAATATCATACTTAACAAAATTAATATAGTAATAATTAAAAACTATAAAATATGAAATATTCAATTTTTCTTCTTCAAATTATGTTGTTTCTAGTTTAAGAATTCTGCAGTGTTTAAATTAGTGGTAATGTATCAAACATAATTAAGATTCAATTTTTCTTTAATGAGTGTAATATGTCATTCCTTCAAAAAACAACAAAACTTCAGGGGTTTTTTTTAAACAAAATCTTTATAAAATTAAGAAAATTTAAATTGATATATTATATTTAAAACTTTAAAATTTAGGCAATATTTTCATTTAAAGATTTTATGTATTAAATGTTATTGATAATTTTAAATTTCAAAAATATTTACTGCCCATTTACAAACAATTTGTTTCAATACTTTAAATACAGCAATTTTTAAAATAATACTTTATATTTACAATTTTAAAACGAAAAAATATATATATTTCCATAATAATATTTCAATTATTAATTTTTGATGGTAAAACACATTTGTTACGAAAATTGTGCTTTAAAATATTAACTACATTTAAAAACATCAATAAAAATTTATCTACTTTTAGCATAAAATGTCTGAGTGTATAATTTTCAACTCTCAAAAATAAAACTTCAAAAATATTTTTATTTCTTTTCTATTTAAAATTATTGTTCATTTAATCAATTTCAAATTATTGTTCATAGTTAAAAGATTGTGAATGAAACGTTATTTTTTATTATATTATTGAAAACTTACTGTAAAATATAACTATATGGCTGTAATTATGTTTTTAATCAATTGAATACCTTAGTTATGTCTACAATTTGTATTTGGGAAAAAAATTGTAGCTTTGGCATAAATTGAAACTGATTTTAATTGTCATCTTTCTTTCCATAATTCTCAATATTGAGGACAGAATTTCAAACTACATCAAAAAGGTATGATGAAATAACAGGAAGAATTATTCTTCACATCGAATCATGAAGAAAAATTAACATCTAACTCTACAACAAAATTTAATCTGAATAAACAGACACACAAACTTCCGATGTTTGCAGGAAGTAGGAAGTAAAAACCTCAATTTAATTGTATTGTAGGAATGCCGTTAACTATCCAAATAACATTCAATCAACTGGGCGTGAATGCCGAGTGACTAGAGATCTGGCGCTCGGTACCCCAGGTTTTGGGTTCGAGTCCCGGCGGTGCCATGGATGCTTGTACTGGTTCGGAATCCACTTTAAACCGTAGGTTCCTGTCTAACATGGTCGTAGAGCGTTGCGGGTGTATGGTTACTCCGCGTCCGTATCTTATCTTCAAGCTACACGTACAAGCTACTCCTTGGTATTGATAAATGAGTAACGTTAGTGCAGCACCTGCCTTAAAGCATCAAAGACAATTGTCTAAGTGTTTGCCAATTGCATTAGAACAAAAAAAAACAACTAACATTCAATCAACTAATTAGAATGCTCAGTAATATATAGAAATCATAAATAAAAGTATGTTTAGTGCAATTTTCCATAAAATTAATCGTAACAAAAAACGATAAACTTCACAGTTATAAACCAAAATGGATTATCATTATACCTTTCATTACAAATACTTTCTTTAAATTCTACTTTAAACAGCAGGCCCCCATATAATTTGTACACGTTTTCAAATAGTGGCAGAAGAGGGCAAATGAAATCGAATTTACCAGGATTTACAATAGGACGAATTGGAGGAGTGAGGACTGGGATTAAGCGGAGATAATAAGGTCCTAGAATACGACACGTGACATCGGTGATTAGGTATTTGTTTTAGAAACGTAGAGATTCGAAGTCGAATATGACAAAAACGCATAATGCGTATGGAATTGACGTATATTTGCTTAGTGTGAGTTTTTAGTATTTAGTTCTGTTGTTTAGAGTTAGTTTTCATTGTATTATATATTATGCGCAAAGGGCCTGAATGGCTGAATGGCTAGCGCTCTGGCGCTCGGTACCACAGGTTTCGCGTCCCGGAGGTGCCATGGATGTTTGTAGTGGCTCGGAATACACTTACCTGTATTCCGAACCTGTTTACGTAGGTCCCGGTCTAATAGGATCGTAGAGCGTTGCAGGGCATTGTTACTCCGAGTCCGTGGCTTATGTTCAAGTTACACGCGCCCCCTGGGTAATGCTAAATGAGTAACGTCGGTGCAGCGCTTGCTTTAAGGTTTGTAAGACAAAGGTTTTCCATTAGAAAAAAAAAATATTACGCTCAAATGTGTAGAAGTTAAAAGGATGGATTCTCTCCATCACTCATCGATTACGCTCTCTTTTATGAATCAGGGCATATATCGATAATTGAAAATTTTAAGGTAACTTGTTTATGAAAATCGCCAATTTTCCAAGAAAGCAAATGCTTCAAAAGTGACATATTTTGATTGCATCTTTTACTTATACTTGCGTATTTCATGTTATTAGATTCCTTTTATTTGTATTGTTTTGTTTATAATGCAATGGACAATGGATAATATCATATAATTTTATAATTAGATTCCTTGATTTTAAAAATTATGAAAGAAAAAGAAAATGTAATATTTTTACTGCTTTCTCTCATGAACGAAACATTTGGTATTACCTTTGTGAGGATGTACAATAGATATATTTGGGGGGTGAGGTGCATGGGATTTCATTTCTAAAAGAGTATTCCCATTTCTTCGTTGTTGTTTAAAAGTAATGTTGTTACAGATGAAATTAATATTTAGCAGTTGATTAATGAGGAAGTTACAATGTATTTTGATGCTCATGTTGGATTTCATTCAGAGCACATACATTATAACGAACAAAATACTAATATAAATTGCCCATAAAATAATTCTTTCAAATTTTATGAGATCCATAGAGAGGGCATTTTCTAAAACATTCTATTTTTTTTTTTTTGTTGCTCTAATGCAGCTGGAAGACACGTAGACAATTGTCTTTGATGCCTTAAGGTAAGCGCTGCACCGACGTTACTCACTTAGCACTACCTAGGAGGTGCGTGTAGCTTGAAGATAAGCTATGAAACGAGGAGTAACAATACCCCGCAACGCTCTACGAACATGTTAAACCGGGACCTACGGTTTAAAATGGATTCCGACCCACTACAAACATCCATGGCACCGCCGGGACTCAAAACCGAAACCTGCAGTACCGAGCGCCAGAGCGCTAGCCACTCGGCCAATAAGACCACTTATTCTAAAAATAAAAGGTAATATTTTTTCGAAAGAAATCAAATAGGAATTTCACAAAATCTTAATTATATCAACATTATATCAATATCATAATTTGATTCAACATAAACATAATTATTTGATAATAAACTATAAGTTATTAATAAAGTAAAAAACCATTTTTTTCTGTTTGTTTCGTATTTTCGTGAGTGGCAATTATATTAACATTAATCAATAACTCATTAACTCATAACTCAATCAACATTAATAACTCATTTCAACATTAATCAATCACTCAATCATAATAATTGTTTATATTCTCTATGACTGACATACTTTGTAAAATATTCTCGTTATAATTAATTTATCGAAATAATTATATTTATGTTCATATTTACCATAAATAAAAATTCTGAAAATAACTATCAAATTAGCATTAAAATAGCCATCATATTGTTCGAAAATGAAGTTATGAATTCCTCGAATTACAGTATTGTAACCCTAAAGAATTTGGTGTGACATTAGCAAAATATTCCGGTTGCCAGTTTGGCGACTTCCTGAAGGGTACAATATTCTAGAGTTCAATTCAAAAAAATTTGAAAAATGAGACGGAAATTTTTTAATCAAAATGTTATTTATAAAATAATAAAAAAAAAATATTCGCTCGACGATTCTACTGCCTATCAATCATGAAACAAATGCAAAATATATCGCTGGTAATGACAAACGAAATTATCATTGAGTTTTGAATTATTTATAAACATCACATGATGCTTTTTAAAATCTTCGCTAGTTTGGCGACTTGGACGAAATTAGTATCTATAGGATGCAACTCTGAATGTAATTTTTAGTTTGAATTAAAGATTATTTCAGCTATTAACAGTATTTTATCTCATATGAACTTTAAACTAAATTTCAAAGTATCCTCAAAAATATTTATATAAAAGTACTCATTCTCTGAAATAACATATTAAAAAAAAACTCAAAAAATCAGCCATTGATTCGTACTTGATCAAAATTTTAAAATAAAAAATTCTAATTTTCTTTTTGTTGACAATTTTATTTCATTTTTTCCCAATTTTTGGGCAACGTATGATTTTGTGGAGAGCACAATATATACTTCGAATCACTTTAGACAACCGAATTCTTCTTTTAATTAAAATTTTTCTCCAAATTCTTTGGAATTTTTAAATTATATTTCATTTAGAATTATTTAATTTTAATTTAGATTGTTTCTAAAAGATATAAATATATCGTATTATATTAATTCTTGAATAGCATTAACGTTTAAATTGAGTTTCAATTCTTATCTTTTAACAGCTTACATAGTGGAAACTTCTCAAAAAGAAAATTATTTAAAAAAAATAATAAGATCGTTAAATAACTATGCAAGAAAATAATCCTTCATAGACCAAAATTCATTAAAACAATTTTAATAAAAATATGTCGCAACTTACCCAGCATGAAAATCGGAAGAAATGGTGATGTCAGACATGTATAATCTTCAAAATTTTAATTGTGAATATTAAATAATATCAACAGTTTTAAATAATTAAAAAATACAGCACACTTAAGGCCATCATTTAAAGTTCCTCTTTTTACATCTGCAACGTAAATAAAAACAAATATCAGTTCCTAAAAGCTCCAGCTTCAAATTCTAATATTTTCAGAATTCCATCAATTTATGATATGTTGCCACACAGAAATTAAATAATTTATAAAGTAAAAACCCGTGCATAAAGGAAACATAACTATAATAATAAAATGAATATTTTGATCAAATAAAAAATACTTTTGTTTATGATAACAACAATATGTCTAAAAATAATTGTTATTTAGACAAAATTTACGAATAATTATAAAATAAAAATCTGGTAATAATTAAAATTCAAATAATTTTTTGATAGAATTTATGGAACGATTCTAGCTTCTGTAAATGTTATTTAAAAATCGTCTGCTTTAAGTTACATGACGTAAATAATTATAAAAATGCAAACCATAGTGATTCAAAACGTTTAAAAGTAATTTTAAAAAATTGAAATCTCTTATTTTTTAATGTAATTGTTTGATCTATTTAGGTTTATTCTCTAATTTTGAATTATACGGAAAGAGTTTAAATTAAGAGCTTTAATAAGAAAGTTTAAGTGAAAAATAATATATGCCAATATTTAAATAATTTATTCAATAATTAGTAGAATTAAAAATAATTCATTCTAATTAAATTCTTATTTTCTATAAGTCTGAACTCTCCGTATATATATTTTTATCTCTTGTTCAATCGTTAATAAAATACTTTTTATTCACCCACTCAAGTTCAAATACATTTTTTTAAAACTTGATATTTTCAAATATTAATTAATTAATTTTAGTTTTATATGGGAGAAATAAATTTCTGTTATATAAGATATTTAGGAGGATATAAATTTAGGAACAATTACCGTCAGTGGCGAAGCGTGTAGATTGTTGGAAAAAATTTCTTTTTCAGATTCTTTTTTTTTTTTTCATTCTGGGTTCTAGTCTGAGTTAAAGAGGAAAGAAAGTGTGTGTGAGAGTGAGAGGATTTTTTTCTAACTTAAAAAACTGAATTAAAATTATTTATAAACGACTTTCTGTAATATAGTGAAAAAGAAATTTGTCTTGCAGTGGCAAAGTTGGTTGAACGTCGGCGTAGAATCTTTATACCTTCGATCGAATCTCGTCTAAGCAAACATTTTTTTTAATTTGATTTTGAAATAAAAAGTAACCTAAATAAAGTTTTTCTTTGTTGACCTAAGTAGTAATTCATTTAATTTTTTATAATACTTGTTAGAAATAAAAACGCACCTTTCTACTAGTTTACAGTTGAGTATTGCATGTTTCATTTTATGTGTAAGACATACGATTCGTAATTGAAAAACTTAAACTAAAAATTATTTTTGAAATTTTATCATTTGCCATGTTAGAATTCAAACACATGCGATTGCTTCTAAACAGTTTGATTATTTGAAAGTTATGACTATACTAATTTTATCTTTAACACAGCAGAAATTCGAAAGATAATTCATTATTCATGAAAAAATAAGAATATTAGTAAAAAATGTTTTATAAGAATAGTCCAATTATTCTACAGAGAACGCTATTTTATTCTTTACCTTGATGAAGATCAGATAGGTAAGTAATTTAGTATGTTGAAAAATTATTTTTATAACAATGTTTCATTTCTATATGATGCTTGGAATATATGTTTAATTTATATTGATAAATCAATGTACTATTTATAACTATTTTATTGCAACGATTGTTATTATTTCTTTTTGAGAATAAAGAACATTTTTTTTGAGTAATTGTTTTAAACGAACTTATTATTAACTTTTTTTGGTAGTGTCCGTTGATTTTACATTTTTATTATTTTCAATGATAAGGCATTCATTATTGTAATTGATTTCAAACAAAGTTTATTATTTCTTACAATTTTATCGTAGATCGAATGCTAATGTTGAATGTTTACATCCATATGCAATGGATCATTTTTATTCATACTAGTAGGAAATTTACAAATAAAAAATAATATATATGTATATATACATATATACCAGCCGAACCGGCATAGAATACCCCGGCAAACTAAAATAAATGCATTGTAGAAAATTTCATAACGCAATATATATATAATGGCCTGAATGGCCGGGTGGCTCTGTACCATAGTTACTTTTTTTAATTTTCTTTTATTACAATTTTGTTTTCCTATTTGTTCCATTAAAAAATTGGATTGGAATACAAACTGCTATTACTTCCTTTTACAGAGAAGAAATAAAATTAAAATTAATGCATATCGATATTTACGTTCTGAAATTTAAAATATAAATGAATTCAAAAGAAAAATATTAAATAGTAATTTAGTGATTGTAAAATACGATTATATAGTATATTGATTTATTTATATGTACAGCAACCAGTGTGGACATCACTAAATATGCCCAGGACAACAGTGGGTTTTTTACAAAATGATAGTTTGCACTTAGCCTGGATGCATGGACCCCTCATCTGATGTGTATTGCACCAGAAAGTGGGACGCCTTGCTTGTCATTCGTGGCATTAATACATAATAGCGTAACGTAGACGGCTATTCAAAACCTATTTTCACCACTTCATTTCTTGCAAAATGAATTTATATTTCTACACGATAATAAATGGTGACACATTTCAAACATTTGCACTATTAATTAAAAAACTATTTTTGCAATAGTAGTGATATCTACCATAATGGTAGCCCAAGACAAATAAGAAAGATAAAAATTATTATTAACTACTTTTATCTAACTAAATAACTGCGATTTCGTTATCAGGACTTTGCATAGTGTTTATTTAATTTTGTTTTGTTATTTATTTTCTAATACATATTTTACTCTTTTTAGAAAACTTGAAATAATTGAGGTTTAATTTTTGCTACTTAATTTTGTAGAAAAAGAACAAGTCCGATTTTCAAAAGGAAAGGTAAATTTGAAGAATCAGTATACTTTTGACATGTTTCAAAATTGATTTTCATTTTTTAACCATTAGTTCTTAAGTATGCGAAGGAAAAAACAGAACAATTTTATGCGAGAAAGAGTTAAGCATTCAAAACGAAGTTCCCAGGATAAAAAAACTACTTTCAGATGCCCATATAGATTTGTAATGCACTTTCTAAATAAAAAAATTAAATAATATAATAATAAATATTCCTTGGGCTTCAACGGGGGCCTGAATGACCGAGCGGCTTGCGCTTTGGGGCTCGGTACCACAGGTTTCGGGTTCCATTCCCTGCGGTGCCCTGGATGTTTGTAGTGATTCCCCTTTAAACCGTAGGTCCAAGTCTAGCATGATTGTAGATAGTTGCGGAGGTATTGTTATTCAGCGTCCGTAGCTTATCTTCAAGCTACATGCTCCTCCTGGGTAGTACTAAGTAAGTAACGTCGGTGCAGCGCTTGCCTTGAGGCATCAAAGACAATTGCCTAAGTGTTTGCCAGCAGCATTAGAAAGAAAAAAAGTAAAAATTCCTGCCGGCAAATTCCAATATATCAGATTTAGGTGCGTCTTCAAAACCACCGGCACTGTATTTGACTTTTGATACTTTAACTTAATTACTACATTTTGCTCAAAATAGTATATTTAGGCTCAACGGGGATCTCTCATTAATTTGATCTCTGCTTACAGATATAAAAAGATGTTAAAAAACATAAAAATAATTGTGCATATTTTTTTAACTAAATTATAAAATTGATAAAATTTTAAACTTCATAATGTCAAGTTAATTAATGTTATCTACTTTTTTATGATGTTTGCCTATTTACAAATTTGAATACCGAATTACATTAAAATCAAACCAAAAATCCATTTATAATTTCTGTAAATTATTTTAGGACTTTAGTTTGCAATCTATGATTAAGTTCCTGATATAGTGCGTAGTTCGTAAAGAAAAAAAAAATTGCATCAAAAAAAAAAAAAAAAAGAAGAAAAAATATTGGCAACACAAAATGTCGAACTAAGTATGTTGTCTAGTTATACATTAAAGAAATATCGAAAGGGTAAAAGTGACAGCTGCATTTGACATACACGCTTTAAAATTTTCGTTTTTGATTAATCCGAGTTGCTAAGTATTCGATATGTCTTCTTCTGATACCACATCATCTGAGGAATCATTCAAGTGCATGAAATGTGGGAAAAATTTGAACTTGGAAGAGATTTAAAAGAGCATTTCTTCGATCATCATCTGAAAAACACTCACCCTTGTGAATATTGTAAAAGGGTGTCCCATCTAAGAGTAATTTGAAGAAACACGAGATGATTCATACAGGAAAAAAAGCCTTTTGTTTAAAATCTGTCTCCCAAATGTCACTCAAAAGAACGCATTGAAAAGACATGAGAAAATTAACA
This sequence comes from Caerostris extrusa, assembly GCA_021605095.1. Lineage (NCBI taxonomy): Eukaryota > Metazoa > Arthropoda > Arachnida > Araneae > Araneidae > Caerostris > Caerostris extrusa. Next base: position 3,717 of record BPLR01021282.1, on the reverse strand, counting down.
CTAAGGAAGTGAGTCAAGCTTGTGAAGAATGTGGGAAAAATTTCAAATTCACTCGAGAGGAACATGTGGATGATCACAAAAAATTTCATACTGGAGAAACACCTTATTTTTATGAAGAATGTGGCAGAACATTCACTTACAAGTCAGAGCTACACATACATAAGCAAAGTCATTCAGAAAAAGGCCTTACTTTGTGATAACTGTGGAAAAACAAATTAAAACACCATTTGTAGGAACATATGCAGTCTTGTATCACTGAGAGACCTGGCGATTTCGTAGAAGGCATATCTTCATCTGAAGGGCCATCTGCATCTTCTGAAGACTCTCCTAACACAACTGAAAACTAAGGCAAACATATCTTAAACAATAAATAACATTCCTAATAGAATGAACAGAGTAATAATGGAAAAAAATATTGTTTATTTCGACTTTAAAAATATAAAAATGTAATTCCTTCCTAATGTTCTGTGCAGTATTTTTATACAGAATGATGAAATGTAAAAAAAAAAAAAATAATTCATTCTGAAGAGAGTTAAGATTGTACTGCATGTGTAAGTTGAAAATGTATTGATGTAGTTTGAATTGTATAAAACGTCACATTAATTAGATTGAAAATAGTGCTTTTTTAAATAAAAGACAAGCATTATATTTAATGCAGCATAATTGTTTTAAACTGAAAAATGGTTTTAATGTATTTTTAATATTTGTCTTGTATTGACTTCAGATAGTTGAAAAACTCTTCAACTATCTGAAATTTGCTTTACTGTATTATATTTTTTTTATATAATAATGTTTTTTTTTTATATTGTACAGATTGTAATTAATCTGAATTTATTTCTGAATAAAATTTTAAATATGCAAAATGTATTTTTATATTCGTTCGCTTTGCACGATTTACTAAGTATTATTTGGTGTTTTGCAGATGCATGTAAAGGTATTTTCTTACTAGTGCAACAAAAGCTATTCTGCTAAAGTCTTTTTCCAATCATGCATATTTAATATATTTACACTAATTAAAATATATATATATATATAACAATTGTACAGAGAATATTAATTTTTTTTTACAATTAAGTTTTTCTTTTTTTTCAAATATGTATGTCCCTTTGCAATTTTTAAAGTGCAAATAACATGTTAAACAATAATATTTCGATAATTTTAGGAAATTAGAGATTATGATTCTAAATGCAACAGAATAAAATTACTAACAATCCATACGTAAGTATATAGTTTCATTAGCAACACTGATTAATTTGTAAAGAGAATTTTATTACAATAGAAATGTTTTTACCTGCCGAATTAAATAAATTTTAATATATTAATTGAGATATTGCATATTTATGTAAGAGATATTATAGCTAACTATTTTAAAATTTAATTTATTTTAAACTACGATATTTATTACAAAATAATCCATTTTGCTGCATTGAATAAAGTAATTTTAAAATTATGATTTAAATGAATACCATTTTAAGCGACATTCCCAACTAAATAAATTTATGTTACGTAAATTGCTTTAAATCACTTGGAATTTGCAAAACTGTATGTTTTTTTTTTTTTTATACTTATAGTTTTTAAATATATTTAATTTAAAAAAAAAAAATGTCATGTCGAATATTTTATATTTTTATCAATTTTAAAGTGGTGTTCAATAAAGTTCACTTCACCGGATTTTTCTATTTCACTTACTGATATTGCATAATAAAACTTTGTGACAATAAAATGTATTTCTGTACTCTATGCTTATATTATACAGAGTAAATTCAAATAAATATCTTTAAATCTGTTATTGCGGGATTTTAATGAATAAGACAAATTAATTGAGTGCAAATTTCTGTAATACCATTTCGAATTTTTTAAACAATAATTTCATCAAATATTTTAAATCAAAGTTCTTTAAACTGTAGGTCTGTTTAGCTCTAATGAGCACAAGATGATTGTAGAACGTCAAACAAAACTAAACGTCGGTTAATGACTTACGGTTCGATAGGATATAAAATTCTGTTTTTAACTCTTATCCAGGATTATTTTTCATTAACTATTTTTATAGAAAAAATAATTGTGATTTGCTGTTAGGATTTTATGTAGTGTATTTTATTTTATAAATTTATATACTTTTATTTAAATATTTATTTATCCTTTTTAGAACACGATAAATTATTGAGGTTTTTTTTTAAATTTTTGCCGCACAATTATGCAGAAGTCGGGAAAGTCCGGTTTTCAAAAAGAAAATAAATTTGAAGAATTAATTTGCTGGCGATATCTATCAAACTTTATTTACAATTTTTAAATGATTACATCTTGGGTATGCAGCTGAATATTCAGAAGAATTTTATACGAGCTACAGTTAAGCATTCCAAATGAAGTACGGAATATAAACTCATGTTTGTGAAAAATGCAACACCGTGAAGGAATCGTCATAATTGAATGAAACTTTATACACAGTTGAGTGGTAGTGGTACAAATAAATGATTAAATGTTCAAAGCAAACAAACAATAACCAGTATTCATTATTTTGTGTAGCCACCACGCGCCGCAATAAGTGCTGCTACACGACGTGGAATGGAGTCAAAAAAATTTTGAATGTCTGCCTGAGGAAGAGCATTCCATATTGTTTGTATGCGCACCCAAAGTTCGTCTGCAGAAGCAACAGGACTAGGATCCTGAGCGAGACGCCGACCAACGAAATCCCACACATGTTCAATCGGCGACATATCCGGGGAATACGCAGGCCAAGGAAGAAGCTATACCTGCCGCGTTGCAAACAAGGATTGAACAGTCCTAGCGATATGAGGGCGGGCATTGTCCTGTTGAAATACAGCGCCTGGCAAGTTTTGAAGGAAATTGAACAGCTTGGGGCTGTAGAACTTCACTGATGTACCGGTTGCTGTTCAGATTGCCCACATTTCTTAGCAATTGAGATCGTCAGGATATGTTATGGCACCCCAGATCATAACTCCGGGTGTTCGTCCACTGTGGCGTTCGATAATGCACTCCAGAGAGTGGCGTTCACCGGCATAACGTCTGACACGAATGCGGCCATCATGGTACCACAAATTAAAGCGGGATTCGTCAGAAAACACGACATGCTGCCAATCAGCCCGCCAGTCTCTATGCTGAGCGGCCCATTGTAACCGCAGGCGGCGATGGTTTAGCGTGAGAGGGATCCTGTATAAAGGAGTCCTTGCGCGCAGTCCACGCGGCAGCAGACGTCTACGAATCGATGAAGCACACAATGAAACACCTGTAGCTATTGACCACTGTGCTGCCAATTGTCTAGAGGAAGCTGTACGGTCCGTCAGCGCCATGCGGACCAGGTATCTATCATCGCGAGCTGACGTCACATTTCGGGGTCCACTCCCGGATTTCCGAGTTGTCCGACACTCGTCCGTCCACTGCTTCCAAAGACGCATCACTGTGCTGCTGTTACGCTGCACACGAGCGGCTACTGCACGATAAGACCCCCTTTCAAACTGATTCTCCCCCTTTCAAACTCTGTAAGTTGTTCAAATCTCGCTCACTTTCGTAGAAGAGGCATAAGTAACGATTGAGCTAACGTTTACCACTAGCAGATAACCACCGATAACCATACACGCCTCGCTACAGCCGTCTATTTATTCGGTTCCATCCGCCGTTCAGAGGCCGCTGCTCAGCATACACATGCGCTACGGATGTGAAATTCTAATCATTTGCATATCATGCGCTAATTTGTATGTC
>BPLR01021281.1:77500-98723 GCA_021605095.1 Caerostris extrusa | reverse complement strand
TATTGCTTATATTTCTTTTACAATGTGCGTTTAGTATCATTATTATTATATTATCTACATTTACATGTTAAAATAATAGCAAACACAAAAATAATAATTCATTATGTTTCAATTTTCACTCCAAATCAAATAGGGGGGATCAAATAGGGTTCAAATAGGGGGGATATATAATTTTATATGCGGCCTTTAGAGTTGTGATGCATTTCCAAAGTAGCCAGCAAGATCATTTGGGTTGGCCACACCTGCCTTAAAAATTGAAAATTAAATACGTTTCCAAATTTAGATATTTCCTTGCAGAAAAATAAAAAGCAGCCTTGGGTTGTTCTTAATATACTAAACTAATTATTTTCCACTGATACGTTAAACTGTTGATACTGGTCCAATCAACCTAAAGTGTGTAAAAAATGACAAACCAAACCAAACCTCCACTGATGGCAAACCACCCCTCTGTAGACCCGAAATTACAAACCATGTTTTTATGTGTGAATACAACCAAACATCCCAATCCCCATTATCTAGAATATCTTCTAACAATAGAAAGAAAATAATTAAAGAACAAGAATACTATGAGAATGTTTTTATTCGAAATTTTATTTAATTTAAGAGCCTGATTGTCTGAGTGGCTAGGCGCTCTGGCGCGCGATACCGCTGGTTTCGGGTTCGAGTCGTGGGTACAAGATAAGCACGGCCGCGGAATAACAATACTCCCGCAACGTTCTATGATACCGGTATCGCGCCAGAACGCACTCGGCTATTCAGGTCCCAAGCAAATAAAATAATTTCTGATATATAATCAGTAATTTTAACTTACTTGCCTATACAAAATCAATGCATCTTTTTATGTATAAATATATAAAAAAAATCAGCATTAACTTGAAAAACTAATTTTTTAAATAATTATGCATTTACAGAAATAATTTTTAAGCATGTTTTATAGCAATTCATCAGCTTCTTATAACTACTACTTTACAATTAGCATTTTCGTTTACCCTTAATTTTTCAATTAACTTAATTAATAAGTAAATTATTTTTTTTTCAATTTGATTTTAAATAAAAAAACTTAAATAAATAAATTAAAAATAAAAGATTTTTTTATTTAAATTGCTACACCAACTATGATACTCCGTAAACGGACAATTGCAGGGAATGAAATGTTTCATTTTTGACGGGAAAAAGCCATTTTAGAAGGTGTTGTTAGCGGAAACAGCACATGTCAAATTTTTATGACCTTCAGTTTCTTACCAATTCTTTAATTTTTATTTTATTTCCCTGAAACATTTTTGTTTTCGAGCTGATGTTAGTAAGTGTTACTGGTTTTCCATTGTGGCTTTTATGCGTCTGCAGGTTTTATATTATTAGATTCAATAAATTAATGTCTTATGGGTAGAAAGAGATTTTGATAGACTTAATTTTGCGAAAATCAATTTAGTGCTCTGAGTTTAAGAATGAAAAATCTTACAAATAATAAATAATAATGAAATGGAAATTAGAAATAATCACAACTTCTAAAACTGAAAGCGGAGGCATAACAGCATTTGTATCATTGTTATTTTAACATTTCTTGTTAGGCGCGACAACTGAAACTTTCACTTCGCTTCATAATAGTAAGATAAACAAGTAATTTAAAAAATTTTTTAATCAATTTCTATTTTTTTCAGTATATTCCAGAAAGTCCTTTATAAATAATGTTCATTCATTTTTTTTAAGTTAGAAAAAATTCTCTCTCTCTCACATACACTTTCCATCTCTCTCATTCATTTATTCACATGTTTCATTTTCCATTTTGTTCCCTCCTTCACTCAGACTAGAACCCAGAGTGAAAAAAGATCTGAAAAAGACATTTTTTTCCAGCGATCTACACGCTTCTCCACTGACGGTATTTATTCCGAAAGTTATATCCTGCTAAATATCTTATAGAAGACTCTATATAAAACTAAACTCTAAACTTATAAAACTTATCTGCTATATAAAACTAAAACTAATTAATTAAATTGGAGAAACTGTATTAGCATCCAGTGTCATCCACTACAGTTCAAAAAAATGTATTTGAACTTGAGTGGATGAAAAAAAGTATTTTATGAACGATTGAAAATTTGAACAAGATATATATAGGGAGAGTGTGAACTAATAGAAGGAATTGAATAAAGGGAAATGAATCATACTGATTGTGAAAATTAAAATTAGTTGAACATGTTTAATTAAATAAATGTTGGATATCTGTCAGTATGTAAAAGTGGAAAAAATGAAATGACACTGATAATTGAAAGCATTGCATGGAAACTGATTAGATACCATTATTACAAAAGAAGTGTATTTGAGATTTAAGCAATTGATTGGTATTTTTTTGTGTGGACGAGATACTTGCATATGAACGGTATTCTTTGAAAGATTGTGATTTATTATTCGGCTGAAGCAATCTTGAGATTTGTGTGAGTTATCTCATCGGTGTTTTTTTTTTTTTTTTTTTTTCAATGCAGCTGGCAAACACAGACACCTTGGTGTTGGATGCCTTAAGGCAAGTGCTGCGCAGACGTACTCACTTTGCATTACCCAGGGGGCGCGTGTCACTTGAAGATAAGCCACGGAGTAACAATGCCCCCGCAACGCTCTACGATCTTATTAGACCAGGACCTACTTTTAAAGTGGATTCCGAACCACTACAAACAACCATGGCACCGCCGGGACTCGAACCCGAAACCTGTGGTACCGAGCGCCAGAGCGCTAGCCACTCGGCCATTCAGGCCCATCTCATCAGTGTAAAGTGGCCTGATGATCAATTGGTTAGCGCTCTGGCATTTGGTACTTCATGTTCGATTCCTGGTGGATCTTGGTACCATGAATGTTTGTGAGTGGTTCGAATCCACGTTAAACTGGTCTAATTAGCCCAAAGTGCGTACAAAATGACCGTAGAGGACAAACCAAACCACCAAACACAAGGCCCACCGATGTTAGGGATGGAGGGGGACGCCTTGGAAAAAAAAAGTGTTGGTGGTAAGATTGAAAAGCTATAGGAAGTTTTTAATAATTTTTAAAAGGGTAAAAAAAAGATTAAACTTTTTTTTTGTACATGTAAAAAAAAAAAAAAAAAAAAAGGATGTTACAAAAGAGCATCGTAAAAATCTTCGAAAAAGTATTTTAAAGGAATGATTTCAGCATCTAAGAAAATTATCTTTCCTTTAAAAGTGTTTTTCTAGCGAATGGCAAAATTTTCTCACAGAGACCACCATGGCAGTAGCGTTCGTTTTTCTTTTTTTTTGTATACAAAAACCGAGGCATTGAGAAAGACAATTCGAAAAATCATAAATCAGACGTAAAGCAAAACAAAGGGCTTAAAATTCTGCGTATTTCGGCTGAGATTCTGGGTTACGGGTGTCGTCACCTCGTTTGCTGTTTCACCTGCGGTGGCCTTTTTATTGGCGAATCAACTCGCCAAAATGTATACAAAACGTAGCGATTTTTTGGCGTTTTTTTTAAAGGGGGCGAGTAAAAATTGCTTTTAGTAAGTTCTTGATCAGGCGTGGCCACCCATATGATCTTGCGGGCAGGCTAACTAGGTTTCAGCCTAGGGCCTCAAGATCAAGAGGGGCCTAAATTCAAATTGTTATCAAAATTAAAATTACACTATTCTAAAACAGTAAACACTAAAACACTGAATCGATTTGTTGTTTCGAAACATGTTTAGTTTAAAACTTAAAATTCATACTAATTGATACTTAAACTTTAAATGCGAATTATTATGAAATAAATTGATCTGAATTGAATTTGCTTTTTAATCTTCAATGTATTGAATATATTTAATTTAATTTGGTAGAAAATAGATAATTTTTATTGCATATTTTATTTTTGTAGTCAAAGATTTTTATTATTTGAATTTTGTTTCTTTTGTAAATGTTGTGTGTTATGTTTGATGAGTTATTGTAACAATAGATATAGGGGTGCTGAGAATAAATGTCCAAATAAGTGTTCTTGACTTTTTTTTATGGCACATTTTTTATAAAGATGAGTACCCATCACAACATGTTTCATTTAACCTATTGATATATGTCAATAATGATGTATTTTATTATCTGTCATGTCATTTACAAACTTAAAAATGGGAGGTGAAAGGGCCTCATAAGTGGAATAGCCTAGGGCCTCTTTTCATCTAAATCAGGCCTTGCTTGCGGGGCAATGGAAACGGACATTTCCTTTGCAACAAAACTGTCACAAAAACTCTATATCTTAAAAGTAAAGTTAAGGAATAAAAATGTAAATGCAGCACTAGTAATTAATAAATAATTTAAGAAAACATAATAATACTTACTAGAGTTATAACTCTGGAAAAAGAAATAAAAAGATAAAATGGTAAAATGAATGCTAAGAATTTAAGAATAAATTTAAATTTAAAATAATTAGGTACAAAGAAATAATTAGAGGTCCCAACCCATGTGATCTTGTGGGCCATATTGAAAATGCATCCTAACTCCGCGGGCTGCATATAAAATGATATACCGCCATATTAGATTTTAGATCCATTATAAACATTTTTTGGAGTGAAAATTGAATCATAATGAGTTATTATTTTTGTGTTTACTATTATTCTTACATGTCAACATAGATAATATAATAATTGTGATACTAAACTAATGCACATTGTAAAGGAATATATCACACTAAAAATGAAATATAAAGAATATATAAATATATACGAAATTTAAAAATGAAATCATTAAAAAATATTTATATTTTTAAAATTTATTATAACTGTATTTGACTAGTGCGATATTTGTTTCTCCACTCTTTCACTTAGCTTTTGCAAATCGATCTCCGTTTGGGTATTTGCACATCGTAATGGATGTTGCAGGTTAGCGTCTGTTATGTTTGAGCGTGTTTTATGTTTTGGAATTTCATTTTAGAAAAAATTAAACATAGAACCTGTTATATTCGATATTCCAAGATGCGCGCCTCATGAGGTCGCAGAATATAATTTCATTATTATGCGAACTCATAAATAAAACAGGCATTATCTGTCCTATATTCGCAAGAGTAATATTTTAAAATGAAAGTTAATTTTTTTCTCATCATTTTGACAGTTCATTTTTTGAATACATGAATGCACGCATAATGTATATTTTTACTACATTGCTTTTCATTCCTTTGGCCATTATAAAATACATATATTTTGTAAAAGTGTGATACATCTCACCGGCCGCAAAAATATTCAAGGCGGACCGCGGTTGTTGGCACCCTTGTTCTTGACCATTCTGACTTTTTGAAAGCGAAAATTCTGCAAATATTATCAAATTTTTTTTTAAAAATTTATCTTTCAAAAATCATTCTTCATTAACAGGGGGCAACGGGCAACGGGCGTACCGGTTACGGAGTTCCAAGGTGGCTTTAAGAGCCACAATACCTCCACATCTTAATTTAATTAAAACATTTGCACAAAATGGGGTTGCTTAAAATTAATGAATAAAAATGAAAAGGATAAACAAAGGGATTAAAGTTAAGAAAAACACCTCCTGCTTGCTAACAATTAAAGCAGGAGATCGATCTTCATTAACAGAACATTTTTATTTGCATAAAATGAAAAAATCTTAATGAATGAATAGATTATATAACTAAACATGTCTTTAAAGAAATGAAAATAGTTTTGAATTGATAAGAGGAAAATTAACATTGAAAAATTTGAACAAAATTGTATTATCAATAAAAACTTGTTTTATTGTTAATGTAGTAATGAATTGAAAAGTACCTTTTTATTAGGACTTTTAAATAGGTATTAAATCAAAAGGGGAACAATTATTTACTGAATTGCATTGATATTATATTTAAATGTTTACAAATATTAAAAATAATTTTACTTGAATTTGTGTTTTTAATTTCACTTCAATTTTATTGAATTAGTATTATTAGTATTAGAAGTCAATACGTAGTAGAGTTGAGATAATGGTTTTGATATTACAGGAACAATTGTACTAGACAGATAATGTGACAAATTGCAGAGATAAAATCGCAATTGTGATAGCAATTCATAGTTGCAAAAAAAAAAAAAAAAAAAAAAATCATATTCATTCATCAAGGAAAAGGATAAAAGTCAAATAATAATCGATGATATAAATAATAATCATACAAAATGATAAAAGTCAAATGATAAGACCATTTTAGTTTGTTTACCATTTTACCATTTTAGTTTTTGTTTATTTTGTGCAATGGTATTTTATTAAATGACAACTTATTGAAAAAATCAGTGATATTTTTTCACCACGACATGACTTTTGCCCAAATTTCTAATAACCAATTAATTGTTTTAAATGATTTTAACCAAATTTTTAATGAGGTTGTGATGCAAGATTTAGTCAATTTTTAATGAAGAGATAGTTAATTGTTACGCATGACAATGTGATGTGATTTTCTAAAATTGTAGTAGAAAAGGTTTTGACGTGATTTTCGATCAAATTTCTAACGAGTAGTTAATTGTTCTAAACGATTTTTAACCAAATTTCTAATAAGGTTTTGATGCAAGGTTTAACTAATTTATAATGAGCAGTTAATGAATTGTTATACATGAGGTTGTGACATGATTTTCGAACAACTTTTTAAGGAGCAGTTAATTCTACTAGAAGAGGTTTTGATGTGATTTTCGTTCAAATATCTAACGAAGAGTTAATTGTTCTAAATGTTTTTGAGACATGATTTTTAACCAAATTTCTAATGAGGTTAATTGCTGTATATATGGTTATGATGCAAGTTTTAGCCAATTTCTAATGAACAGTTAATTAATTGTTATACATGCTGTCGTGACATGATTTTCGACCAAATTTTTAAATAGCAGTTAATTGTTCTAGATGCAGCTTTGATAATTATTTTTAACCAAATTTCTGATGAAGTTAATTCTGATAGATGATGCGGTAACTTGAATTTTAACCAATTTCTAACGGGCAGTTAGTTAATTGTTGTACATGAGGTGGTGAACTGATTTTTGACAAAAATTTCTAATAAACGGTTAATTGTTCTAAATGATTTTTGTGACAAGGTTTTTAACCAAATTTTTAATGAGGTTAATTGCTCTAATTACGGTTGTGATGCAAGTATTAGCCAATTTCTAATGAATTTTATTGCTCTACGTACGGTTGCAAGTTTTAGCCAACTTTCTAATGAGTTGTAACATAATTTTCGACCAAATTATTAAATAGCAGTTAATTGTTCTAGATACGGCCTTACCATTATTTTTAACCAAATTTCTAATGAAGTTAATTCTTATGGATAGGGGTTGTGAAGCTAATTTTAACCAATTTTTAACGAGAAGATAGTTAATTGTTGTGCATGAGGTAGTGAATTGATTTTTGACCAAATTTCTAATGAGCAATTAATTGGTCTTGATACAATTGCGATGTGATTTTCGACCAAATTTTTAAGGCACAGCTAATTGTACTAGAAGAGGCTTTGACATGATTTTCGATCAAATTTCCAACGGAGTAGCTAATTGTTTTTGTGACATAATTTTTAATCAAATTTCTAACGAAGTTAATTGTTCTACATATTGCTGTAATGCCGATTTTTAATGAGCTATTAGTTAATTGTTATATATGCTGTTGTGTTGGGATTTTCAACTAAATTTTTAAATAGCAGTTAACTATTCCAAATGTAGCTTTAATTGTTCTATATAATTTTTTACCCATATCTCTAATGTAATTCTTATAGATAAGATTGTGACGCGAATTTTAGCCAATTTTTAACGAGCAGTAAATTAATTGTTGTACATGTGGTGGTGAACTGATGTTTGTCCAAATTTCAAATAAGCAATTGCGCAATTCGCAAAAATTGTCAAAAATCATGCAGAATTAACAAACTCGTTAACTATCGTTAGTTAATTCTGCATGATTTTTGACCAAATTTTTGATAATCAATGAATTGATCCAAAATGCTATTGTGGTGTGATTTTTAGCCAAATTTCTAACTGTTCGTGAAGATTACGGGAGGATTTAGAATGGGGACCACAAATCTGCCCCGAAAACATTCGGGGGAGATGGGGGTAAGGTTAGTTACACCAACACCCATCACATAATTCCTGCTCCCCCTCCCCATGTCAAAAGGGGAAAATAGTTGAGGGGCGAAGGTGTTTACCCTGATGTCAGGGAACCTTCCCCTTTCACCTAGAATGAAATACAAGAACTGTGCAGTTTTTACGATTCTTTTTACGACACCTAGTGCCCGTCAGCACCTCTGCCCGCGTGATATCGCCTCTGAACTGCGACACAAAGGAACTGTTTGGAAAGAACTCTTTCGAGGGTGTTGATGGACCCGTTGTTTGGATTGAGTCAATAAAGATAGGGAGTTGGCTCGACAGTAGCGTTCGCAGGGCTTCTGGAAGGGGTGGTTTAGAAACTTTTTAAGAAATTTAGAACGGAATTACGACGGTGTAGAATAATGGGAAGCTTGCAGACCTCAAGGGAAAAAAAAGAGGATTTCTATTATTCACATTATTCAAAATAAATAATTTATAATAAAAATAATAATTTGTGATAATATCAATCGATTATTTATATTTGAAAAATAATTTTTTTAGACATGAATATGTGGAATTCAACAGTCTTGGCCATTTTAATGTGCAATCTGGCAATCCGTAATAAAATTTCCAGGATAGCACAAAAAAATATGATCTGCTATGCATTTTTTTTTTTTTTTCACTAAAAGAGAAAACTTTTAATGAAATATTTTCTAGCATTTAAATCTTTAGGGGTTTTTTTTTCAAATTAAATTTAAAATGGATTTCTATTTAAACATTTCGTTGAAATTCTGAAATTATTTAAAAAATATTGCCAATCACATACTTTAAACAATAGAGATGACAGATATATACAAACGGACCACGAACACACACTACACAACACACACACAAAAACATTTGTTATGCTGTACTTATCCCTTAACATTCTACAAAAATTCCAAAGAATTATTAGGTTTCAATTTCCTATATATATATGTGTGTGTGTGTGTGTGATCTTTGAGGCTTTTCCATCTGCTACTCCAATACTACCACTTGAAAATAATTTAAATGTCGTTAATTATCAAAAAACATTCAATAATAAACTCCAAATGTAAAATATGTAAGGATTAATACAGATGCGCATATATAAAGAAGCGTCTAGCTCGCGCGCAAACATGAAACTGCGCAAACATGAAACTGCGCAATCATGAAACATGATTTTAAGCGCAAACATGAAACTGATTTGTTGTAATTTGGATGGAAATCACAAATCAGCTTTTGCTTCTCTTAGCATTTCAGGAAGAATTACCGCTAAGCCTGGTGTCGATTTTCGATAGTATCAAAGAATTTGCAACTTTCCAAAAGGAACTCATTTCTTAAATGGAGATAACAGAGGTTGTTTATCAGTTCAAACTACAACCTCCGGGATTTGTTGAATGTTTGGCTAAATTTTCAAATCTAAACTCGGTTAAAGAGTTAAAATCTTTTGAACCGGGAGTTATATAATTCGTGTCCAATTTTCAATGTATCTAGCCGGATAAGATATTTGATACAGTAATGCATAATAACATGTTTTTGACACATAATACAGATGTAAAATTCATTAATTTCGAGAAGTTCATGAATTAATATAAATGCATAGATTTACTATTGGTATTAGGATCTGGTAGGTATGAGAAATCAAAGACAAATTTCTGGATAAATTGAAGTATTTGGAACCTAACTACCTAACCCATGTTGGACCATGGCCGTCCACCTACTAGCAGATTTCAAAACGAGGGAATTTTTCTTTTATGGGGTAAGGTGTCAGCCCTACGCCCAACAGACATATTAGACCAGGACCTATGGCTTAAAGTGGATTTCCAATCACTACAAACCACACCAAACCCTGACCTCCTGCAATTTAATAGACACAAACTTATTTTTTAGTCAAGATATTATACATTGCTTGCTTATTTCTAGTCCGAATTTATATATTTATCACCAGCATTGATGCATAATTAATGCCGCTTCCGAACTGTTACAAACATCCATGGCACCACTGGGTATCGCATCCCGAAACCAGTGGTACCGAGCGCAAGAGCGTTAGTCACTCGGTCATAAGGTCAGTATTTGGAACCATTTAAATGAAATTTAAACAACATGTAAACAAACACATTAATTAAAAATAACGGTTGATATTTCTTTGAAGTTGAAAGAAATTTATTTTTAATGTAACGCACCATTCATAAGCAGCGAAGGGAAATATTCGGTCAAATGTCTTTCTGCTACCAGGTGTTCCAATTTGAATTGTAAAAACAAACTCCTCTCCCAAGCACACCAAGTCACGTCGTTCAAGCAGTTCAGTGGGGCCTTGAAAAAACAAACCCCTTATCAGCAAACTCCCAGTCATGTTTCCGAAGGTCATAAATCCAATAACCGGTTCTATATGGAGTGGAAAATTTTCTTTCATCAAGAGTTCGCAAGTATTCTCACATATTTTGCACTTTCCGTCCACACTGAAACAAATCGATTTGGTGAGTTTTCGCGAACGACGCTCTTCTCTTATGCTTTCGAGTGTGAATGGGGCTTTACGAGTAGTGTCTTTTAGAATGTTATAAATCATCATTTGGAATGTCAAGGTGATTAACCAAAAAATGATACCCATGCAACCGATAATTCTTAATATACTACTATGTCCAACATGTAACACCCATTTTCAATTTAAAATTCCCGGGGGCTTATGGAATTTCAATTTTTTTCTTTTTTTTTAGGTTGCTGGCACTATCCTTGACATCAGTGGGAAATTTGACGTCAAAATATTCATTAGTGTTTGATTACCCTTGGCTTTGTGAGACGCTGAAACTGATTACGGCGATTTTTTGAAATGTCTGAATTAATTAAGCAAAGGGAAGGAGGAATTCGAAGCAGAAGGAATTCGGTGAGCAAACTATATCGGAAAGAAAGGTTTACAAGTAGTACAAACAGTTCTAAGAAGGCAGGGAACGCGTTGAAGACGAAGAGAACTCTGCTCGACCATCAACCACAACCGACGAAGCTCACGTCCAAAAATTAAAGATTGGGTGCTTGCAAACCGTAAATATACAAGAGACCTTGCTGATGATGTTGGAATTTCAAAAGGGTCGGTCAAATTCTATTTTGGGCCTCAAACGCGTCAAATCTCGATTAGTACCGAAAACACTGAATGCGCCAGTTCACACTGCATTGATTCTTCGTGACTTTTTCGCCAAAACCATATCATTCCGCAACCACTATAATCACACCGTGCGTCTTCTGTCTATTCGACAAACTCAAAAGACCACTCTGGGGACACCGTTTTGAATGGATTGAAGAGATTCAACGTGAATCGGCTCGCGCTTTGAAGGCCATCCCCTGCCGAAGACTTTTTAGCATGCATTGAGGATCGGAAAAACGTTGCCATAAGTGCATTGTGTCTGGATGGGAATATTTTGAAGGCGATGATTCCGAACACTCCAAACATCCATGCCATCGCCAGGATTCAAACCTGAAGCCTATTGTACCAACTCCAGAGCAACTATTAGGAGTAGACAATATCAATGAAAATTATTAACTCTTAAAAGTTAGTAAAGTACCATTTGAAACAACCGAAATCAGTAAATATGTACTGGTTTGTTTTTGTCGCTCTACGGTCATTTTTTTTTTTTCACACTTTTAGGCTAAATAGGCCGGGACCTACAGCTTAACGTGGATTCCGAACCATTCATAAACATTCAAGCCATAGCCAGGATTCGAACTTGAAGCATGTGGTACCAACGGCCAGAACGCTAGCCAATTGGCCATCATACCGCTGTAAATATATAAGAATGTAAAAAGGGGTAGTTTTCGAAAATGAATATCTATATTTATAACTAACATTTCGGTAGGAACTTGGATGTATGTATTCAAAATACATTAAAATTTAATGCACATTTATGCAGTGAAACTGGGTACTTTTACCTTCTATTTCGCGCGTAAAAGAACATGAATGGATTTCTTTAGCGACAAGAAAACTGCGTTAGACGCAAATAAACAACGGGGGAACAGAGCAGGAAGTATGGGAACTTAGAATTCTTTCACCGAAGGGAGACGTCAAAAGAGACCGCTGCAGAAATGCGTTATTCCATACGAAAACTCATAAAAAATGTGGCCACGGGAAAATGTAAACATTGTTCAGAGTAGAAATTATAAAAAAAAATCTCACTTTTTAAGCAGTTTGATGCAATGGTAAAAAAGGATTAAAATAAATATTTTTTCACCTTAAAAAATGTAATTTAAAGTTTAAAAAATTTCTTTTTCACTAATCACAAATAAACAATCAATTTGTATAATAATATATACATGATATCGCAGGCATAATATATATAATACGAACTGGAACTCGGCACCACAGTTTTTCGGGTTCGGTTATATCATATTTTTTCCTTCTAATGCAGTTGGCAAATACGTAGACAGTTGTCTTGGATACCTTAAGGCAAGCGCTGCACCGACGTTATTCACTTAGCACTACCCAGGAGTAGCGTGTAGCTTGAAGATAAACCACCCACGGACGTGGAGTAACACTACCCCCGCAACGCTCTACGATCCTGTTAGATCTAGCCCTAGGGTTTAAAGGTTTTACGATTAAAGTTACGGTTTACGATTCCAAACCACCACAAATAAACATAGCACCACCGGGACTCGAACCTGAAACATGTGGCACCGAACGCCAGAGCGCCAGCCACTCTGCCTTCAGGCCTCTTTATTATATATATATGTGTGTGTGTGTGCTAGCGGTCTGGCGCTCGGTATCACAGGTTTCGGGTTCGAGTCCAGGCGGTGCCATGGATGTTTGTAGTGGATTGAATCCACTTTAAACCGTAGGTCCCGGTTTAAAATGATCGTAGAGCGTCGCATGGGTATTGGGTATACTCCGCGTTCGTAGCTTATTTTCAAGATACATGCCCCTCCTGTGTAGCGCTAAGTGAATTACGTCAGTTGTCTAAGTGTTTGCCAGCTGTATTAGAACAAAAGAAAAGTTTTTAGCTATATTTTTTGATTTATGAGAAATACAATAAATGAAATAAAATAAATAAATGAAAAAAATAAAAGAGTGGCATTTCCTTCATTTTCACCTATCAATGAAAAAAAGGAATGCTATATTAATTGAATATTATTTTAAAGTTCATCATGTTTTATCTTGACAAAAAATGATTACATTTAATGTCTATGTAAAATATTTGTGTCGTTTATACTTTAAAACCAAAGCCGAAACAATGTTGAACTGTTAAATATATAAACAAAAAAAATTTTTTTAATTAGAAAAACATTTAATAATTTATTATATTGAATTGATCCTAAGCCTTTAATAATGGTAACAGTAAAATTAAAGCAAATAAAATAATAATAGGATTGATTTTTATTATGATTATTTTGGCAAAACTTGATTATTATGATTATTTTGGTTACATTGTGTCTATGTAAAGTATTTGTGTCTTCACTTCAAAGCCAAATGAAATCCTCGGCAGGTATGACCTTCAAAGCGCGCGCGATTCAGGTTGAATCTCTTCAATGTAAAAAACAATGCTGAAATGTTCAATAAATAGAAAAAAAAAATGTAAAGAACCATTTAATGGTTAATTATAATGAGTTTAATCTAATTGTTAAATGAGGGTAACCGTAAAAAATACACAAATAAAATAAAAAAAATAATAAACAATGCTGAAATGTTAAGTAATAATAAAAAAATAAATAAAAAAAAAAATTGTAAAAGAACTTTTAATATTTAACTATATTGAATTTACCCTAATGATAGTAACCGTAAAAATAAACAAATAAATAAAATAAATTAATTACGATCTGTTTTTTACTATGATCATATTGATAAAAAATGATTACATTGTGTCTATTAAAATATTAATAATTAATTATATTCACTTTATTAATTTTTATTCTGTTTTATTTATTTATTTTTCTATTTAATAATTAATTAGAGTTTATCCTAAACCTTAAATCATGGTAACCGTAAAAAATAATTAAATAAAATGAAAAAAAATAATATTAGAATTGTTTTTTTTTTTTTTTTACTTTAATCATATTATGAACTACTTCTACTAAAAATAGACCATTTTAACATAGGGAAAAAAAGCTTTTTTTCATATAGTATATTAAAAATTTTTATTAACTGGTTTGGAAGGTTAATATACTCGAAGTTAAAAAAGAAGCATTCTTGAAAAGTCAATTAACAATGTTTCTTAGCAATTAGGAAGGTGTCAACCGGACCATCCCAAAATAAAAGAAAGGGGTTTTTTTCTTCAAATCTGCCAGCTGACAGCGTCAGTCATCTTTGTCACAGATACCGGAGCGCCACATTTGGCGCGTTTTCGCACTATTTGGCTTTCAAAATGAATGACATTTTTAACAGTCTGTGGGACAAGCAAGGACCGATGATTTGGATATATACGATTTGGATGATGGAAGAAAATATTCTGATTTTTTTTTTTTTTTATTTTTTTTTTTTTTAAATATCATCATCATAAAAGTCACAAAGGATGAAGATCACAAAATTTTTATTCTGATTAATATTGAAACCAATAATATACCATGTGTATTATTGGTTATTATATTATATTTTTATATATTATATTTTTATATTATAATTTTGAGTTTCTTTTTTATATCAAAATGCAAAAAAATGATAATAATAAAAAAAAAAAAAGAAAACAACTTTTGTAGCAACCATTCAACTGAAATAATCAAGAAATTAATTTTTATAATTTATAATGATTTATAAAACTTATTGTTGTTTCTTATCTAACTGAGTCGACAGCAACATTTAGATCTATGTCCATCAATGGATTAAGGACGATCTATGAACTCGTATGTTATCATGGAAGGAAGGAAGTGGAGAAGCTTCAGTTGTGATGGTGCATTCGTAGGTAAAAGATTCTAGTCGCTGAAGAAGGAAGAAGACAGGGCCTTCCGGTAAGACTTTAGGAGGAACTACACCACATTTGCGTATTGTATAGAAAAAAACTCGGAAAACCCCACTACGTAGTCCGATTAACAAAGCAAGAGGCTGAATATCCCAAACGCCATCGAGCATCCTCTTTTTTTTTTTTAAACAGTGTCCACAACAATGCCGCCAGTGGATGGAACCTCAGCCCTATTGTTCAACAGCTGTGCAACAGATAAAATCTATTAATTGTTACTATGAATGTATTTCAATATTTTCAATAAGTTAATTTTATATATAAAATAATTTACTCATTTCAATAAAATCATTGCTATACAATTTTGTCATGAACGTGAGATATTTTATTTTTATTTATTAATTTTTTATTGTTTATCAAAACTTATCCTCTTTAAGTTTTAAATCTGTTTCTTTTCATTTGTTTTTGGAAACATACGAGTTCATAGATCAACTTAGCTGATTCTGCTTTTTCATCGTCGCAACAACCCCATAGTGGGCCAAGGCTGGCTGCCTACTGGCAGATTTCGAGACAGAAGATGTTTCTTTTTTACGGAGTAGAGTTAGCAGCCCTACACCCAATAGTCATATTGACTGGGACCTACGGTTTAAAGTGGATTCCGAATCACTTACAAACATCCATGGCACCGCACTGATTCGAACCCGAAATCTGCAGCACAGAAATGTAAAGTGAATGCAGAACGTCAATACATACTTTTGTCAATCTTGTACTTTTATCATCAAAGAGAAACAGCCATTTTAATATTTTGCATAATATTAATATAAATAAATTTCTGAAATTTGTTTGTGAATCTGTATCGAATTCATTTGCTATGTTGCCCGTGCATTTTCTAAAACACTAGGGGGGAATGACATGGTGGATTGTGCATTGGATTTCCGAATTATTTGCTTCAATACTCTACAAGTGACGCCATCGAGCCACTAAGATGTGATCTAGAAATAGCTATGAACCTAATTCTTAATTGTTACAGAGTGCATGAGTCGCAATCATTATATAGTAACGGATAATATACATATGTAGGTGTAGTAAGTTGTTAGCTATATAAGGTGAATGCAGAGCAAAAAATATAGTAGGTAATAATGTGTTTTGAATATACCTCTAGATCAGTAACAATTACCAAATCTAATTTATTTAAGCATTTGATTCATATTCCATAAATTTTGCAAATAATTATCCCACTTTTAAGTATTCAAAATGGTAAAAATTATAATAAAAAATAAAACAAGTATAAAGAATAATAAAAATTAAGTGATATTATAAAGCATTGAATATCTTCTTGCTCTTTTAAAGCCTTTGGTACCACAGGTTTGAATCTTTTAAAGCCTTTGGTACCACAGGTTTGCTCTTTTAAAGCCTTTGGTACCACAGGTTTGCTCTTTTAAGGCCTTTGGTACCACAGGTTTTTTCTTTTTTTTTTTGCTGTGAAAAGCCTTTGGCTCTGGCCTTTGGTACCACAGGTTTTCTTTTTAAAGCCTTTGGCTCTGGCCTTTTTACCACAGGTTTGCTCTTTTAAAGCCTTTGGCTCTGGCCTTTGGTACCACAAGTTCGAATCATGGCTGTTTTTCATGGATGTTTGTTGGTGATCCGGGATCGACGTTAAACTGGAGGTAACGGTCTAATTAGCCCAAAGTATGCACAAAATGATTGTACAGCGACAAGCCAAACTTTCTTACTCTTAGTTTTTTTTTTTTTTTTTTTTTGCTGTGAAACAAGGATTGGGAAATAGTTTCTCTTCGTTCCATTTTTTTTTTTTTGTTGCTGTATTTATGTATTTATTTAAAATTAATATTACGTTTTTTTTTTTTTTTTTAATTTTTAGGAAGAATAAAGGTAGATTTCCGACATTCTGTTAAAAATATCAAAAGTCTTAGAACAGTTAGCCAATCAGAAGTCTGAGTGAGTAGAACACCAGGCTTCTTATTGGCCCATCACGTTTAATGACGCGATATTTCAGTATTAGGGGAAACACACGATATATAAATCTTGTAATTGATTCAATCATGCATAATTTTCTAATTTGTTATATTTAATTTTCTGATCCTACAAGAAATATTTGTTTACTTTGTAAACTTCGTGGCAGTTTCTAGAAGAAAACTTTGGTTTAAAAAAAAATTTTTAAAGGGAAAAAATGTAATTCTCTACACATGAGGTAAAACCAGGCATGCACATACAGTGACCCATTAAACTTTATCCTGCGTCCAGCCACATAATGACGTCATTTTTATTTAATTGAAACATTTTTGGATTTTGATGAAATAGTGTAATTGTTATTACCCATGGCGTTATTGGAACTCAATCCATGAAAATTTCGCCATTTACCGTAGAAACAAAAATTAACAAATAATCAAAACAAAATTACAAAGGGAAAAGACCAGACATTCTTAACAAAAATATCCAAAAAGTTTTAGAAACAGTTAAATAGTTAAATGTTCTAAGGATAAAAAATTTAAAAAGCTAGAAGCACCGTAATAACCGCGCGTGTGATCAGGAAATTAAAAAAAGGTAGAAATTTTTTTAAATGTGGATGTATGTATGTATTAAAATATGTTTAAGCTTAAAATATGTTTCTTTGATGAAGATTATTAGTTTAATAATTTAAATGTTAGAAAAAAAATTTTATTCGATATTTTCTTAATTTATTACGAGCTAAAAGATGAGATCTTTTGTCAAAAACGAGAAAGCCTGGATGCAGATTATCCCTTTATATAGTTTGAAAAATTATGCGGTCCTTCTATTATGTGCCCGATATAAAGGCGGAAATGGGCGAATCAATTACTTGTTAGGGGTGCGACTCAGACATATACGCGCAAAACAATTTTGATAGAAATAAGGTTAATAATTAATTTAATCTAATAGTTTAGTAATCTAAAGTGCATTTACTCCACAAATTGCATCTGATTTGAAAGTGTCATTGTGTATGAAGGAAGTCACATGGAAAATTTGTGAAAAATATATAAAATAATACGTAATATACTTTAATAAATGTACTTTAATATATGTAAGTAATATAATAAATGTACTTAACACTTTAATAATATATAAAATACATAATATACATTAAAATGTTTAGGTTTCTGTTGGTTCTCTGTATGTATTGGTTGTTTTCCCATTTTTCATAATCTGTCTAGCGCCTGCGATTTTCATACTACAAGTTCCAATGCTGTTCATGGTTTTTTTACTACAGAGATCACATTTTAATACAAAAAAGGAGGTGTGGCCATTTGAAATTTTCGAAATCGAGTCATTGTAACAATAATTGTTAGGTTTTAATTGTTGTTTTATCATATAATTCTTGAATGCATACCTCAGAATACCTTAAACCAAAATTTCATTCCGTTTCTGGGAATGGTATACTAATTACAGTGGGTAAAAAAGTATTGGCAATTGCCTTAATTTATTCATATTGATAAATAAATAAAATGTTATGCAATTTTAGCTGTCGTAATTAAATACAAGATATCTTAGATATATAAAAATAGTAAAAATTTTATTTTAATTTTCATTTTCTACGATTTTTTCTTTCAAAAACGAAAATTTGCATGTCAAAAAAAGTATTGGCAAAGTGTTAACTGCTGTGCAAATTTTCTTACATTGAAGTCACGTGTTTCGACTGATGAGAAACTCTACCGGTATAAAGTCTGCAAAACTACCCCAAAAGGGTCTATGCATTATTTTGCGATTACTGCAGTAAAATGACTTCGAAATCGAAGGAGTTGAACGTTAGTGTTAAAAACACTATTATTAGGCTCAGAAATGAAGGTTTAACTTATCGTTCTATAGGAGTGCAGTTCAATATAAGTTTATTTACTGTCAGAAGTGTTGTAAAAAAAAAGTTCAAGGAAACAGGATCAACGGAAAATAAGACTAGAAGTGGACGATCTCGAATATTTTCTACAAGAGAAGAACGCGTCATTATTAACAAGGTTAAGAAAAACCCTAAAATAAGTGCATCCCAGATAGCTAGAGATGTTGCTTTCACATGCGCAAAAGACTTTCAGCGTACAGACTGTACGGAATGTTTTACACGAGAGAAGTTATTATGGAAGGGCAGCTAGAATGAAACCATTCATCTCGGAAATAAATAGGAGAAAGAGGTTAGATTTCGCAAAATCCCACGTTGATTTATCTGAAGAGTTTGGAACACAGTTATTTTTCCGACGAATCAAAGTTTAACATTTTCGGCAGTGATGGACGACGATATGTGTGGAGGAGGCCAAATACTGAATTGGAAAAGCAACATTTAACTGCTACTGTAAAACATGGTGGAGGCAGCGTCTTAGTTTGGGGCTGTATGGCAGCTAATGGAATTGGCAACCTGCATTTTATTGATGGTATTATGGCAGCACGTACATACATTGACATTTTGCGCCATAACTTAAAAATCAGTGCCCAAAATCTTGGCTTGGGAACATCATTCGTTTTTCAACAAGACAATGACCCCAAGCATACAGCGAATCTCACCCGTGAATGGCTACTCTACAATGCTCCTCGCCAATTAAAAACCCCACCTCAGTCGCCTGACATCAATCCAATTGAAAATTTATGGCACCTGTTGGATCTAGAAATCAAGAAACATAAAATTTCAAGTAAAGATGACTTCAAACGTTTACTCTTGCAAGAGTGGCACAAAATTCCCAACAGTACAACAAAGACCTTAGTTTCCTCTATGAGAAATAGATTACAAGCTGTTATAGATGCAGAAGGTATGCATACAAAGTACTAAACATATACTGATTTTGTTTTCGCTCATAATTTTGTCAATTTCATAATTTTGCCAATACTTTTTTATCATGTAAATTTTGGATTTTCTCGTAGATTTTGACTAAAAAAATATTTAAATGAAAATTTCGTTATATTTGTTTGTCTTTTCTCCTTCTGTAATCGCTATGTTAAAATAAAATTTGTAAACATACTTTGTTAGCAAATGTGATCATTTATAGGCAATTGCCAATACTTTTTTATCCAATGTATACTCGAAAAGAGTCTAACGAGAAAGCTAACGAGTCTAACGTCTAATTAACAAGAAAGCTTTTTTTTTATTTTTTATAATCACTTTGTATATAAGCAAAACGAAATAAGATAATAAGAAAGCAAATGAAAAATTTTATGCTTTACATTATATTAACTGATTAATTGTTTTAGTATCTAGTTCAGTTTTCGTAATAATCAAATAGTGATACCTAAAAATATTGATACTTAAAATATTTGTACACAAAGTATGTGTTCGTCCAAGCAAACCTAATCATTTTAATGTGTTATTTAGTTAACGCGTCTTGTATGTTGAGGGAAATTTAGAAAAGGGGAAAATTGGAAAGTGGCCAAGTAGGACGAATTCAAACAGAGCAGCTTAATAGTGGGAATAGAGAGTGTTTAAAGCTGACATTGCACTGATTTAATAAATGTTTTACAATTTGGTGGTTTGATTTTTAATTATTCATGCCTGCTAACTATGTTTGTTTTTTAGTCAGGCTGCCTGGTGGATGTGTTCAAAGTTTTTTCCCAAACAATACGTAAATGTGAAGAAGTTATCCTCCAAATGTCCTCCCAGAAGGCAATATCTTCCCCTTATCATTTATTCGTATCATACATAAGTTAAACATGAGACCTTTCAGATGTTCGACAATATATATATATATATATATATATATATATATATATATATACACTCAAGAGCCAAAACATTATGACCACCTGTCAATAACGAGTTGGCCCACCTTTGGCGCGCAACACAGCTTCAACCCGCCTTGGCATGGATTAATACCACCACTTAATACCAGTTAAATACCACTTCCACCTGATCACGTGCCTTCCACGTCATCCAGGCGAGTTCATTGCAAAATGTAGGGGTGGTCATAATGTTTTGGCTCTTGAGTGTATATATATATATATATATATATATATATATTAAATTATTAAAATATATCAATGCGTATTAACTCGATAGTCAACTAGAATGAAGATTTGTATTCGCATAAAAAATAATGATAAAAATAAAAAGAGATAATGTAGTTCAAAAATCAGAATGTAGGTAATATTTTCCTCTCATCGGCTGTTTGTAGGCCGTTCGTATGTTACATGAATGAAATATGAGACTCTTCCGATGTACGATTGTAAAAATTGAAAATTTTTAATTATTACATATATATGATAATTAAAATTTGTCAATGAGTACTAACTCGATAGCCCACAGGAATGAAGATTTGTATTAGCATAAGAAATAATGATAATAATAAAAAAAAAAAAAGATAATGTAGTTCGAAACTTATAATGTAGGCAATATCTTCCC